>WUAM01000377.1:1485147-1499991 GCA_024336885.1 Actenoides hombroni | reverse complement strand
CAGGAGCAGCGTCCGGGCAGCTGCCGCGTCGCTCCCGAGGGCTCTTCCGCCCAGCCCTGGGTGCCAGCGGGGCTGAGCCGCGGCTCGCGTCCGTCCGGCTCTGCCGAGACTCGGGGGGACGCAGAATCACACAATTACTATGCTCTGCTCCCTGGAGAGGAGGGGTTCTCCATAAAGGCTTCCAGGGTAGTGTTTTGCCCGGAGAGGTTCAGGCCATGAGAGGGAGGCCAGACGCGAGCCACGAGGCCACACCTGACCGGCTAACGCGGCGCGGCAGAAACGTTTCGAACAAGCAACGTATTCCTAAAACTAATCGCATCGGAACAAAGCTTTCTCATGAAGCCCGTGCTTCTGCAAAGCCACATATTTTCATTGGCACTACTCCAGGCTTAAAAGCAGATGTAAATGTTAGCAAGGCTTAGATACAGCAACTTCTTCTGCCCTGATCGCCAAGGAAAACTTACAGAAAATAACCCACAAAACCTTTACCATTTGAAACAGCAATGCCGGCAGACATTGCTATGGAAATAGGAGAGTGAATCAGGCATGGGAGTGAGAAGTGACTTCTGCCCCAAGTAATGAGCCACTAGCAGGGCTGCAGCACCTCAGCTGAAAGGAGGGGGTGCAACGTGGCTTCAGCTGAACACTTAATGACTCAGAATGGTTAACGTGAAGGTGCAAGTGCAGATGCACATCAGACAAATGCTGGGTTTTCAACACTAAAAATACCCTCGAGTCCCAGAAGATTGCAAAGCACTGCCTGCTGATTTCTTCACCGCTTGGCCAGCGTCCTGCTCCTTCCATCAGTGTCTGCCATCACTAGATGAGGGCAGAGGCACTCAGGATTTCTCTGAAGGGATGGACACTTCCTTGAAAGCCTGAGACTTAAGGACCTCCCTGGAAATTTAAGTGCTGATGTTAGAAGCAAGCTCACTGCCAAACTTGACAGCACGCTGCAGCTACGAAGCAGGCTGCTCTGCGGGCAACCGCACACCTGGGACTGGGGAGAAGCAGCAGGGACACCCAGTCTGGTCAGCTGCTGTTCGGGGGGCTTTCTGGTGGTGGGCCTCCAGGGAGACCCAGTGCAGCAAAGCCGCTAGAAAGAGCAGAACCCGATCCCGAGGGTGTGCGGTTTCGTGTAAGGGGATACCCCGCAAACCCAGACGTGCGAGTCCAGCAAAGGGCTGACTCGAGCACATGACTTCAGCCCTCCCTTACTCATCGCCCAAGCCCCGAATGTTAACGACTCAGCATATTTTATCACAGTAGCATGTACACTTTCAATCATCATTAGAGGCGAGGAGGGTCTAGGCTCGGGCACCGCGCCAGATTGAGTAAAACTTTCCATGAGGAAAGCTATTTGTTTTCTCCCAGAGCTGCGAGGCTTGGCCAAGAGGGAGGGAGGGAAAAGCTCGCCCAAGCCAAGTGCAGACAGTGTTACTGGACTTTGCAGACTACCTGCGTGTTGTTCTAATGACATCTGGACTACTGGAAATCACCGAGTGCACTCAGGAGTTTTCAAAGGCATAATTGTGGCAGCAGCAGACTAAACTTAATGCCTCGAGAGCCAATTGCTTTAATCATGAAGCTGAGATGTATGAAAAAGGATACATTTCAGCAAAAGAATAATTCTGTCTGCTATGGTTCCTGTTCAAATAAACTATATCACCAAACCACGTGCATTTGAAGAATACAGAGGAGTGAAAAAAAAGAGCATATGGTTTAGAGGCAAAAAACTTTCACATATACTGTATAGGAGATATATGGACTTGTCAGACATCTAACAGTTCAACACTGTAAGCAATTCATGGGAATGACATTAGCAATAGCTCGTATTACATCCAGGAGTTACAGCTTTTACTGCAAAAGTTATTTTTAAAAGAGCCATGTTTAAAATGAAACGGCTGGCAGGGCTGCAGCTTTCAGTAACACTTTACCTGTGGTTTTGCCACTTTTACATACTTATTGGGGGCTTAATGCTCCCAATTTACCTTTTCAGGGTAAAATAAAAGTTGTAATGAGTGCATTCATTGGCACGGTGCTATAAAACTCACAGCTGTGCAAAGACAATCACAAGAACAAAAGCCTCCTTGTTTTAAAAAAGATGATGATGTGGTTCTGATACTTTCTGTTGGCCATGTACCTCAACATCAGATACCTTTGTTTATGGGCTGTGTATTTTCATCTTACTACACAAAGATTTATAGATCCGATCATGTCAAGACCAGGAGAGAGACCTTTATGAAAGTGTCCGTGTGGAGAGGAGGGTGAATTAATACAGAAAACTTCAGAGGGTATCTGTCTCTCGGATATTGTTATTCCAGTTCTGGCTCCTACCCAGGACTTGGGGCGTTCTCGGCTGCGGGTGAAACCCCGTCCCCAGTGCCGGCCATGGGAGAGCAACACCAATTGCAACGTGGCTGGGACTGCATCTCAAAAGTTGAGATTAGAACCCAAGCAAAGGTCAAAGAAGCTGAGATCTTCTTCAGGTTTGTTACTCAAGCATACCTTGATTAAAGACTCCTCCACGATGCCACTTTGCTTTCGCTTAAAAGCTGCTTTTGTGAAGTTCTGTGCAGCAATACAACAAATGGGATCACCATGTGCACAATGCACCTTGAAATCCACTGAGAGCACGTCATACGTGTTTTCCTGTTAGTATCAATGTATTTCCCCTTTGCTTTTTTTGAAAGAGCTTCATTTTAATCTGTAATGAACACTACTTACTTTGATGTTTCTAAGGGCAGGAAACTATTTCACAACTGAGTGTCATTCTGCTGCAGGTAAAAAATGTAATAGCTCATGGGAGTGCCAGTTACAATGTGAAAAATGTTTCTTGGCATTAGCATGACTAATTGAACTCTGGTGAAATGAAAGATTTGGAGCGCAGTTCTGTGTCCCACCCAGGCTACACTAGGTCCAGGAAAGGGAAACGGGGATGAGGAAAGGGATTTCAAGTCACCTTTTGCATCTACTTTTGTAAGCCAGTTCCCAGCTTCCAGAACATCCTGAACGCTGTGTGAATTCATGCTCCACAGCCTCTGGCTTGGGGTTGCTTCTACCACCATGAAAAGCAGTTAAAATATGAAAAAATTATCCGAGCACCACTGTCCACAGCAAAGTATCAGGACTAGTTCAAAAGCAGAGTAGCACAGCTTCTGACCCAAGACACACTTAGAGGGCCAGAAAGACTAGCACGTTCAAATGTGAGATATAAATTAGGTGAATTTTCACACGCCCTTGACTAGGTCAAGGAACCAGGAAGAGTTCTAATCGGCTTGTAGCTTCCCCAAACTGGCCACCTCTTTGGGCAACACTAATTCCACCTCATGCCTCAAAGGGCTGTCCAGCACATTAGACTCATTGAACCCCAAATAAAATACTGTCTCTTAAAAGCGATTACCGCATGGACTTGTTCTGAAGAGGTTGAGCTCCACCACCCTAGCACCCCACACTACTCCCAGGTCAGATCTGAAAGTGGAATGTCACGTAACCTTCTCTGTCCAGGGCAGGGGTGGCACACGCACACGTTAGCCCCGGAGCAGTCTGCCAGGACACCCCAGAGCCCTGGAGCTCACTGCAAGAGCTTCTGGCAAGGAGGACAGGAGACAGCCTCTCTCCACTGCAACGGACCACGGGCTCCCACAGAGGACTACATCCAAGCATAACTGTCACATTTCAACCTCTTTTAATCAAATCTTGCTGAGAAAGCAGCAAAGGGAGCCAGTCATAATCTCTGTTAAGAGGCTGAACTCAGAATTATCTGAAACAAGGGCTGGTATACAAGCCAGACACCTTTCATTTTCAAGAGCACAGCCATAATACATCAGGTATCACTTCTGGGGTGAGTTCTAAATACACTCTACGTGTGGAATCCTATACACACATACTGAAAAGGACAGCGCATTTAAGGAGTAGCCCAGGTGGCTACTGTAGATTTTGATTTGTAACAAGATTGCCAAGACCAAAACTTATTCGCCAAAACGGAAGTCTCTTCGGGTGCTCCCTTTGCATCGCTTCAGCTGCCCACCATGACCGAAACAGAAAACAACTCATATACAGGATATATATTTATATATTTATATAAACTCACTGACTGGGTTTTTCCATCTCTGCACTATAGATGGTCTACATTTGGAGATACTCCAGACCAAAAGGAATGACTATTACTTTGACCCCACAAGCTGAAACCAAAGCCTTTCTGGTTATACCTGGCCCAAGATCGCTACAAATGTATTAAATGTACAAATCAAACCTCCCCAAAGAGGTAAACAAGCAATCAAAATATTACCAGATATAATCTGGCAAAACCAGGTAGCTACATTGTCCCGTAGACCTGTCGGCCTGTCAGATGTCTACACCTCACACCTCCTAAGTACCTTCAGGTAAAACTGCAGCTATTAAACAGCTACAAGACACTATGAAGATACACTTTTTTTAATGCAGAGATTCTTTGAGAATTTAGTTAATGTCATTAAAATATTTCTTTACTCTTAAGTTACTTGAGGGATGAGGGAAAGAGTTGGTATACTTAGAGTAGCAGGCAAGGAAAGCAGTAAAGCACATCTGATGTCTCTGGCTTTCATAGTGTTCAGAGGTGCAGAGACTGAAAAAAGGTTTAAATCCTGCTGTATGAAGGGAGCTGAACCCAATCAGTGAGACAATAAACGGTGGTGGGGTAGAGCAGCAATCTATTTTTAAAAAAAAAGAGTAACACACCTTACTCACGGGTGTGATTTGATAGTCTGGTTTTCAGACTATGGTCGTAAAACACAGATATCCTACTCACTCCTCCAACAAGGAAAATGCTTAAAAATGGATGCAGCACTAACAAAAAACAATGGTGAGAGCTCAAAAGGTCCTATTAAAAAAAAACCCCGCAAACAAATCAAGCACATGAGAAATGAGCTGCTCCTCACTGGTGAGAGCCACTCTGCAAAACCCATTCTCCCTTACTCCACAGTTCTGGCCAGAGGTCTGAATGAAATGGCACCAGGCACAAAGGCATTGCAAATGGGGAGGGCTTTGCCTTTCCTGTGCAGATCCCAGGGAGCAGCACCCACTGGGACATCAGGAGCAATTACTGGTGGTTTCCAGGTAGTAGCTGTAGAGGCCAAACTGCCCTTTGAGACTGTGAGGCAGCCCAGATGTCATCCTTCCATAATAGGTGAGCACAAGAAGGTGGTTTTTTTACTGAGACAGGATGAGTTGATTAGATAGTTGCTGGGGAGGATAAGATGACATCAGATGTGGCTTCAAGTCACACTTACTCTGGCCTAGGGGTGGGCTGCTGCCACCCAGAGCAGTCCTGTTGCACTCCTTGACCCACAGCAACAGGCTGCCTGCCCTCTTCGTGGGTTGGACCCAGCTACTGGACCCAGGGGATGTGATTCCATGAGCTGACCCAGCGGAAAATTGCGTGGCTTTTGCTATTTTTGGCAGGTTAATTTTCCATTAGCCTGCTCTGCTGCTCCATAATCAATTGATATGACTCAAAGGAAGCAGTAAGAACATGTGGCTAAGGGCAAGATGGACTGAGGCCACCCTTTCCATGGGAGCCTGTAGTTACATCAGATTAAATGTAATGTGAAACCAGTGTCTGCTCTGGTGGTGGTAACTTTGCCTCCATGAAATGCATCTAGCCTAGACCTAACCAGGCTTCCAGCCTGACTCACAGCTGCCTGTTCTTGTGCTGTGTGTCTGAGGCACGTTGGGGTTCTGCGTGGTTTGAACAGAGGGGCTTGGCCAGCTCAAGTCCCCCAAGACATCCTTCTTGCCCTTAGCTCCTCTGCCATACACTTTCTCTCTTGACTGCCCAAATACAGAGACAAATAGGAAGACAGTAGTTGTCCACTCCTGATTTCTACAAGGGCTTTGTTTTGTCAGCACAAAACAAGGAGTGGATGGTCAGGCTGTGAGATAAGGCACAGATAGGAAAGGGCAGCTCAATGTATTCCATCCATGTGACCCCTGAGACAAACCTCAGTATCACTTTAGACACAGAAAAGGGACTTCCTCTGGTTAGTATTTCTGATTACCACTCTTAGAAGGAACTCATGGTGTTTAATCTTTTGGAACTACATAAGTTAATTTTTTTCTATCATATATTGTTACCATGACTGTTATGTCTATGAATTCTTTCTCGGTCTATAGCTCTTGTGGTCAGCCACAGAACGATTTCGATAGCCTGCTGGATGCCAAAGGGAAATACATCTGGATTTGGCTTGCTGAAGAGATCTTCAAAGTCAACGTATCAGCGCAGCTGTACATGGTGGCTTCTACAGTTACTTCTGACTATCTGTCAGAGGACTGCTGTGCCTGTGTGTCCAGAGCATGGGATGGAAGAGAGATGGGGGTAAACCATTTATGCTTTGTCAGACAGAATGAACATTGCTGAAAATACCAAAATATCTGTCTTGGACCACATGGTAGCAAAGTTCCTCTGTTCCTGAAGTAGACACAGCTGAAGGAGCTTCACCCTTCATCCCTGAGCCACAGCCCCATCTCTCCAAGCAGAGACCAGGCAATGACAGCTTTTGTAGCGCTGTCAAGAGAAGTGGTTGCTGGATTCTGTGGAGGTAAGGCAGAAAGACTGCCCATTTCTTGTGCTTTTCTAGAAAGACCTGTACACACAGCTATACAGGTTTCATTTTTATCTGTACTCTCTTCCATCCACAGATAACTTCTGGTTTCTCTCAAAACCAAAATTCAGGCATGGATTTTTGTTTTGGTTTGTGTACATTTCTGTTTTGGTTTGGTTTGTTCCTTACAGCATAGATACCTGGTGAAAATGCATGCTCTATGAAGAAAACCTTGTCACAAAAGATGCGTTGTGCAAAACTTGGACCGGACTGCTAATTAGGAAAAATTCCTTAGACCTGTCTATCATGTAACCATTAATAACTTCTGTTAAGAAAAAAGCATTTTCCTGGAGTCGAAAAGCAAAAGGCTCAAGCTCCAAAACATTTAATTTGCAATCCTAATTCAGTGAGTACCATGCTGTTTAAAATAGAATGGCTAAATGTCCTTTTCTTAAAAAAAAAGCAACACAAGTGCAGTGAATTGCCTTGAAATTCTCCCTGAAAGACAATCACATTCAGATGTTCCTTGGCACCAATTCGTTTCAACGCAGCCATTTCAAAGGCATTTCTTCTTCAAATAGCACAGTATGTTATATGAAGTTATGTGGCTATTGGAAGGGAACTCACGTACTGTGTTAAGGTGAGGGTCCAGAATACTACTGGGATACTTAGCGGCAAGTGCTAAATCACAGTTCAGTGAGGTCACAGAATCAAATTCCAGATTATCCTATTATTACGTTTGACTAATAAATCTTTGGAAACTAGAGTCTGACAAGTTCATCACAGCATTTTAACTTCTCAGTGGTGCACGTAGAATACATAAACATACAGAATTGTACAAAAGAAAAAGAAAAAAATCCCACCAAACCAGCAGTGAGGCCACAGTAAGAATGGAAGAAAAAGCAACTGTCTTAACGTCAGATGCCATCAGACTGAAAAGTTCCGCTGAAAGATGTGTCTCCATTTTTAATTTGAACCTTCTCAGCTGAAGTAGAGCAGTTTATCATTTAGTTCCAGGGAACAGATTTGCACATCAGACATTTCACTGCGTTACAAGTGGGACAATGTTTAATATGTTTTCACTGCAGTTCCACAGGTCACTGGCATGGGCAGAAGCCGAGACCATACGGTTAAGATTATTGCAACATGGTCATGCAGCTAGCTCTACGGTAACTAACAGCATTTAATGCTTAGATAATATGGTTTCACTGTCTCAAACAGAATTAAAGAGCCTTTTCCTGTAGAGAGACAACCCAAGCAAAAGTCCGCACCACTCCACCAGGCTGTTAATTGACATTTTTTTTCCACCAGGATTCAAAAGGAGGAGGGGGTTAAGGGAACTCACTGATATAGCAACATGGTTGAATGCAAACCTATGCTGAGGAAGACTTACCATCGTCCAGGTACATCTGGTCCAATTCCTCAGGTTCTCGCTTGATCATTACAGGAATAGGGGCCAAATTATGATTACTTTCCTCATGCAACTCTGGCAATGACAGTGGTTGGGTTGTTGGAGACTCATTTCTGTGAACCTTCGGCAGTTGCTGCTGCTGTTGACCCATTATGGATGAGTGAGTTGGACTGCAGGACTGCAAATAGG
The DNA here is from genome assembly GCA_024336885.1 of Actenoides hombroni. Classification (NCBI taxonomy): domain Eukaryota; kingdom Metazoa; phylum Chordata; class Aves; order Coraciiformes; family Alcedinidae; genus Actenoides; species Actenoides hombroni. The sequence continues at coordinate 1,491,810 of WUAM01000377.1, read as the reverse complement.
TTGGCTCTTGGGTAACAGATGGAACTGGAGAAGAGGGACTGTTGGGATAGAGTGTTTGTTGATAACCAAGGGGACAGCTACTGCTCAGATGTTGACTCACCTGCGGCTGCAGCATGATGTGAGATGATTGCTCGGGGGAGCTTGGGTGCACAACTATAGACCTTGGCACTTCCTGTATGGTGGGGACACCTCCAGCGGGCTGCTGAAGTCCGAGGTGACTGTGGCCTGGGTTGGGGATGCACTTGTAAGGAGAGGACGAAAGGTCGTGCAGCTTGGGGCTTGCATTGGGAGAGGGTGACATCACGGCGTTCCTCTGCTGACAGGAGGCAAAGCCAGCCACGAGGCACGACCCAGGATCAGGGGGCATCATGATCTGCTGGCTGTAGTACGGTTTAGAGAGAGGGCTTAAGCCTTGGTTCATTGGTCCACAGGTTTGAGCAGGCTCATAGTCATCTGTGGGTTCTGTTTTTATAATTGGAACTGTTAAAAGAAAAAAGGTTTAAATAAACATGAGTTGCGTATTGGTATGATCAAGTTGGCTTGTGGCTAGGATACCCTTTGCAAAACAAACAACGTTTTGAATAAGACTCTGTGTGTCTTTTGCCTAGTTCTCCCACCCTATAAAAAAAAAAAAAAAAAGGAAAAAAAAAAAAGAGAATGAGTCATCAGCACAAGAAAGTCACAGCTGGTTCTAATATTGAAAAGGACTATTTTCTTTGGACTCTCCTCCAGCACTAATGTGCTATAAAAATCTATTTGCAAATAGTTGAGCTTCAGTGGAAGCTTTGGACCCAAGGGCTCCATGGATTTGTAGTAATCAAAGCAAGAATTTTAACTTGGATATACTACTGCATTTCTACAGCTACCGATGGCCCATTTGATAAATGCCTGTGTATTGGGTAAACTGAAGCATAATAAGGTAGGGATGGGGCTTTTGGAGTTCAGTGAAAGTCAAATTGCAAAGACAAGTGGCAAACTACTGTGTCTAAGAAGTTTTCAGTCATGAGGGTATTTTTGACAGAGCAGGAATCGATTTGTTTAGTTTGTACATGATTGTGTTGAACCTTACTAACCAGCCAGCAGCTGTAAAATATTCACCAAGTCACATCCAACTCGCAGGGATTCTAAGCTGGATCCAAACTGCTAATGCCAGCTCATAACAAATGGTAACTCAGCCTCTGGCTACCAAGAAAAACCAACTCCCATTCTAGACCTCTGCATGCTCTGCCCATTGTCTCTGAAGAAGCTCCAATTGAGCTGTCAAGCCACGTTTCTAAGCAGCACTAGCACATGGGCAGCGTGACCGTCTACGAGCACCGACCCCATCATGACGAACGCAGAGCTGTTTTCTCAAAGCCAAGAAGAGCTCCTTCCTCAAACCAAACCGTCTTTTTCACATCAGCTTTCTCTCTCAAATCAGAGATGCCTTTGCTGCTTCTCCTACAACACGCACAGTACAAAGGCAAAAGACACCTACTTTCTCTGCCAGGAAAGTTATAAACAATAGGGCCAAGCTAGTCTGTAGATACACTTGTTTCTAGCCAGACACAACTCAAAGGCCTACAACAATTGAATGTGGATGCACAGTGGCATTTGTCTTCTTTCCCAAAAAGAGGTCCGCGGGAACAGCCATCGCTTGAAGGTGCTGCTGGAAATGTACAGTGACAGCAGAGAATATCTTTCAGAATCTCAGAATAATCAAACTCTTGTGGCATAAAGTTAGCAATGAAACATCTTTGCGCAGCTCAGCCCGGTGCACGTGCGTGTTGCTTCAGCGTCCCTGGCCGTAATTTTATTATTTCATTTTACAAACGACCTTATACGTTCCCCAGCCATTTACTGCGTTGGTCTAGGAGGCTTTTGAACCCCTAGAAATGCACATGTGTGCATGTGTAGATATAAAACCTCTTTTAACACTTACAAATTTTGCTGCTGGTGAATGCACTTCACTACCCTCGTTTTACAGCCCCCCAGCCTCTTGTTAACTTTGCTCCTTTTATGTTCTTTCACGTATAGATGCCTGCAACACTTGTTTCAAGATTTCTAGCACCCCTAGTAAAAACATGCCTATATATGTAACAGATGCACAGGTGCTGCTCAAGACAAATGTGCCAAGGATAATGGACTGTCATTGGATTCCTCATAATCTTATTTTCACCTGCTCATGTGCTCCACACTGGCTAGCAGGGCCACTAACGCCCTTGGTCGCAGAGAAGCAGATTCCAGGTTCAGTGACAGCTTTATAAAACCAATATCACACCCTTTATGAAAATGCAAGACCAAAGAAATGCACCTAGATAAACATAGCAGCTGAGATGTTGTAAGAAAATACCTTTAACAAGTTCCTGAGCTAGCAAATATTCTCACATGTTTTATATTAGGTGCACTGTACTAGCACTAACCACAGCACAGCTGGAAATATGATGGTTGTTGAACACTGAATTTTCCCAATATATCACTGTTATAGAAACACCTGTGCTAAATAATTCCAAGCTCAACCACTGGCAATTCAACTCCAATAAACTCTGGAGTTGTCTGACTTGTTATAACCTAGGGAAGGGTTATAGCCCTGGTGGCAGGCAGGCTGGAGGCTTTAAAAAGAAGGCGGGTTCCTGATCTCGGTCTGATTTTTCATTGTAGCTCTTCTATGGGACATCTTTGCTACGTGGTTCACCAGACACTTTTTTGTCCCTTCACTTGGAATTTTTTCTTTATAAAAGCAATGCCATGGGGTCTACTTGAGGGTCTGATTAGTGGCCATGAACACTGGGGATCTGTTTTCACACACCGCTACACTGAAATACACTTCCTGCAACCAACAGAAGATAACCAGTAAGTCCTGCTCTGTGCTGGTCAAAGGACTGATGGGAGGAAGGGATTTTATTCCAGACCAGTTAGTCCAAAAACTCTGTTGGAGATGGTGACAGCAACCAAGGACGCTCCTGGCTGTCCATAAATTCAGAGTTCAGAGGGAAAATAGAGACTGGTGATAATTACAGGACCAGTCAGGGTAAGTCACAGCAGCTTGTTTGCTGACAGCAGGTCGGTAGCCAGAGAGGGAACCAAGAAGGAAGGATCTGAGATTAAGTGGGACCTTCATTTTATTTAACATCTGTTTACACTGTCCCTTTGTGTTGCTCTGAACCAATACTCTTAAGCATCAGTTATTGCATGTAATGGCAAACAGATTGCCTTTAAATGGGCAGTTACTCCCTGCACTTAGGCTTAGAGGTGCCTGAACTTGTTCAACTGAATTGTCTCCATTACCCTTTTTTAATGTGTTTTTTCAACACTAGAAAAGTCACCCCTTGCTAAGTATCATGTATTTTGCTGGTATGCTAATCTGATAACTAGAATAGGGATCGCACAGAAAGACAGGGCAAGTTTTAATGCTGAAATGGTGAGGGGATTTGTATCTGACCTTTCATTGCAGCCCTTGAAGACTGTGCAGAGTGAATGTACAGATCTCTGCATTTTGGGATGGCAGCCACTCACTGCCCTTTAAAAAAGTGTAAATGTCTTCACAAGGTACCAGTTTGCAGAAGGAAGCTCTGTAGGACATTTTAAACTTATTTTTATTTTTTTTATTTTTTTTCTGTAGAAACCACTCCTAATGACCCAGATGACCTGGATTCAGACCCACAAAACTCAGCATGTCAGCAGAAATCTAAGACATCAACACTTCCCTTTCTGGCTAGACCTCTGCTGTTGTATTTTGCATGAATAACTACGTTACTTGACTTGTGGAGGACAGATATACCACAAATTGCTACACTACACCAGTTAACTGCTTATGACACTCTGTCTTGCATCTGCTTCTTCCCAGCCCGTGTAACTTCACCAAACTGAGTGACAAAGGCCAAAAATCTTTGCCAATGTTTGTGCTTCCAAACTCAACTCAAATGAGCTGTGGGTCTGACTTCCTTGTCATCCTGAAAATACTTTGGATGTGTCAGAAGTTGGTGTAGATCACCTTACATTCTTTCTTTAAAAGGGCAACCATTTACTTCCACTTAGCAAAGGACTGCAGAGGGATCAGGGCAGGAGCTGTGGGTATTTCAAGGCCCACCTTCTGTAACCAGTGCAGGAACAGCCCGTTCCTGTACTCACTGACTATCCACTTACCACCTGGTGTCTATCATAGAATCACAGAATGGTAGGGGTTGGAAGGGACCTCTGGAGATCATCCAGTCCAACCCCCCTGCCAGAGCAGGGTCACCCAGGCCAGGCCACACAGGAACAGATCCAGGGGGGTCTTGAAAGTCTCCAGAGAAGGAGAATCCACAACCTCTCTGGGCAACCTGGTCCAGGCTCTGTCACCCTCGCAGTAAAGAACTTCCTTCTTACGTTGAGGTGGAACCTTCTACACTCAAGTTTATACCCATTGTTCCTTGTCTTGTTGCTGGGCACTACAGAAAAGAGCCTGGCCCCTTCCAGTTGACACCCACCCCTCCGATATTTATAGGCATTAATAAGATCCTCTCTCGGGCTTCTCTTCTCCAGACTAAACAGCCCCAGTTCCTTCAGACTTTTTTCACAGGGGAGATGCTCAAGTCTCTTCATCATCCTTGTAGCTCTAGGCACCGTTACCGGCACGTACCAATATATTCTGGGTTCTGCAGAAGATACCAGGCAGATCCCATTCTGCTCTGGTATTTCTTAACTGCATAATTCCCTGTCATCACTCACACTCTAGACAATAAAAAGACATTCGCAACTAAAAATACGTCTGAAAACAACTTGTTCTGTCGTTTTGGTAACTCATTCACGCGCACGCTTCCTCCTCGTGCTCTTAATTCCCAGAATTTTCCCAGGAATTGACACCAACGTTCCCCTACACACCGATATCCCAGGGAACAGGGTCTCCCCTGGACCCCAGCCCAGCACACACATTGACCTTCCAACCAGAACTCACCCAGGAAGATCCCAACTACTTGAGAAGGTGTCTTCAAAGCAGCAGATATGTGAGCTCATGGGAGTACAAGCATTTATACAGAATAGGTCCAAAAAGCTGCTTTTGAGATCCTGGGCTATTTTGCATCTCCCTTGTGATGGTGTAAGTCACCAGGTGGTGGAAAGTGGACCCAAGAGTTTGCTTATGTCCCGTTCCAGACCTACCAAACCTTTCTCTGAATGTATCCAGCCACACCATAGAATCATAGAGTTGGTTTAATTGGAAGAGATCTTCAAGATCATCGAGTCCAAGCGTTCTCCCAGCACTGCCAGGGCACCAGTAACCCATGGCCCCCAGCACCACACCTCCACGACTTTCAAACCCCTCCAGGGATCATGGGGACTCCATCATTGCCCTGGGACAGCCCTGGACAACCTCAAGGGGAAGAAATTGTTCCTCAATTGAACCCCTGGTGCAATTTGAGGCCACCTCCTCTTGTCCTATCTCTTATTCCTTGAGGAAAAGTAGATCATGTCCCCAGTAACTAAAGCATGGCCAGTGCAGAATAGCCAAGAGCATTAGTTTGTCCTCTAGACCAAATCCAACCACTCCTTCCCCTTCCTTCACATTCTCCACCCATTCAGATGAGCATTACCTGCCAAAACACAGTAGATGCCAGCGTCTGGTTGGGCAAGAGAAGACCAACAACCTGCAAGAGAAGAGATGTTTCTCATTAGCAAATGTACTGTGGGTTTGCTCTCAGTTCTCTTCTCAGCACTCCACCAGTAAGCTTCTTACTCATGGCTTGAAGAAATTTTCCTCCTCTACGGCTTTATTTCATGCTAGGTATTGAAATTCCCTTCAGCCTGTCGTCCCTCAATTTTCCAGTGGAGAAACTGGGCAACATAGCTGCCCTGGAGAGCGTTGCATCTTTAATTATCACGCGCAACACACCTTGAAAAAGAGCCTGGCAGCAGAGACAGTCCAAGGATCCGTTCATTAAAGCACAACCAGATGTTTAATCTGGGTATTTCTGGAGGGTAACGCACACATTGCACGAAGGCAAGAGTTCAAAGTTGTTCCCACTGGCACCGAAAGGGGGTTTTCTTATTTCCCTTTGGCACATTCGTGGCTCCAAGCACAAGAAACAAATCCCATTCGAACATCTGAAGACAGGAGTGCCACCTGGAAGCACATGTGCTCCTCTGTGGGAGCCTGAATTTTGTTTTACGAGAATTGTTGATGTGTGTCACACTCAGAGCTGCGAGAACTCCTCCTGGGGTTACGAGCTTTGGCTGAGGATCACCAGCTCCCAGAAGCTTACTCCCAGCACATCTGGCCAGGGGTTGCCCGTTGCTGCAGGAACGTCAGATGCCACAGGCTTTACAAGTTCACCCACTGCAGCACCTGAGGCCATGCACATCTATGAACACACTGGTGAACAAGTTCACCACGAGCCAAGAATTGGCCCTCATGGCCAAGAAGGTCAATAATCTCCTGGGGGGCACTAAGAAGAGTGTGACCAGCAGGTTGAGGGAGGTTCTCCTTCCCTTCTACTCTGCCCTAGGGAGGCCACCTCCGCAGTATTGGGTCCAGTGATGGGTCTCCAGTTCAAGAGACACAAGGAGCTACTGGAGAGGGTCCAGTGGAGCCTCCAAAGATGTTGAGGGAACTGGAGCATCTCTGTGCCAAGAAAGGCTGAGAGCCCTGGGGCTGTTCAGCTGGAGAAAAGCAGCCTGAGAGGGGAGCTGAGCAATGCTGAGCAAGAG
>WUAM01000377.1:1474226-1485047 GCA_024336885.1 Actenoides hombroni | reverse complement strand
CCCAGGCTGCCATTGGCCTTCCTGGCCACAAGGGCCCATTGCTGGCTCATGGTCACCCTGCTGCCCACCAGGACCCCAGGTCCCTTTCTTCTATGTTGCTCTCCAACAGGTCAGTCCCCTGTTACTCTGTCACCACAGGCAGGCTCTCAGCACAGCTCCACATCCACAGATTCAAAGGACCTCTGTCCCCACCAAGTCACTTGTCTCTGTGGCAGGTTTTTCAGAGGATCTCAGCAGCCTGAGGGCCTGTGCAGGTTCCTGCAGCAGGGAGGCAATGCAGGGAAGTTGGCTCTTCAGGTGACGGCCGCGCACCCGGAAATCTGGCCCTATGGTGGTGAAACGTGTCTCAAAACAAAAGCTGCCCAGCATTTCCACACCACTTTAATAAATACTAGAAGTAGTGAGATGATTTTTTTAATAATGCTTTGACAATTAAGAAGCCTGACAGAAACAGAAACCGGAAACACTTTATCAGCAACTCTTTGCAAAAACATATTTTTCATTCCAGAAAAAGAAACACATCAACTTTCCTTTTTCCATCTTATTAAATATTTCCTAGATAAAGCAGCCTGTCTTTGCTTAGTCAAATATCACTACTTGTCTACATAAAAACTCTCCTGTGCTCACCATTCTTGATACCAATACTCACTAGATAAGAGAAACCATTGAGAGCACTCACTCCTATCAGTGAAAAATACCTTCTTGAACACGTTTCCTCTATTTTGATGTACCTACTTGAAAGAAATCTGAATAAACAGAGATCTAACCCTTATCATTCCGTGTGTTGTGTAAAGTGTTCTGAGCTGGAGAACCCCTTCAGCTTTCTAAGAGATGAAAGCACGGGATTTGGAACCACAGCATGTATGTCTGGTTGCTCACGTGCTTCTTCAGCCTCTCCAGGTTAGTTCATACCTCAAATGGCACTGCTTATGTTCAGTGATTTCCGAAGACTATCCCTCCTGTTTGAAACGCTTACGTGGGCCAATGGTATAATAAATTCATAGAGGTAAGATGATATGCAGTCATAAAAAGAAATGAAAACCATGCGTTTTGCTCGAGGATAGAGCTCACAAATGCAAGGCTCACCAAGGGCTTTCTGAAATGCTCTGCTGCATGTAATGGAGCTGCAGAGCAGCCCTGCCCAGAGCAGCAGCATTGGAGGGACTTTAAAAGCCAAATATCCAAGCATCTGCTCATCGTGCTTTGTTCAGACTCCTGACTGCAGCATCTGGCAGGACCTCGTATTCTGATGGGATGTGGCAATGCAAAACGTATTAGTACTTACAGTATGAGCTGTGGGAATTCACCTGTGCCAGAATGGTATGGAAACTACTTATATTTCTGTGCCAGGCATGTCTGGGGAGGAGTCTCAAGAGCCTACAGCCTACAGGCTCCAGAACAAAACTGATACGCAATTGCTCAGCGATGCATAATATTGAAGCAATACTAAAAAACAAGTGACATTACAGTCATTTCTGTACAATATAGGCTAATACAGGATTTAGGGATTGCTCAAATTCAGCAGAACAGTAAATCAAAATTTCAATTAAAAGTGGATTATGAGTACTTAGGTTTACAGCCTGTCCCAAGCCAAAGACTTAAGCAAGTCCATTTTCCAGAACTTGGTTCTTATTTGTGAAGCCTCTACTTGCTGTTTTGTTTTGTTATTTAAACTTTCATTTACAGACCAGTTAAGATATTCACTTTTACAGGATTTTTTTTCTTTCTGAAGAAGGAACTCGTCTTCATCAAGTCCCTGCTCTGCAAAACACTTGAGCTAACACAGAGGAAAAGTACAATCTGCCATATCTCCACAGCATGGGAGATGCCTTGTGGCAGTGAAGCCGTAACACTCTGCTGGAGAGAGCAGCTTCTGCTGGCTGCATGTCACAGAGCTGTGCTCCATGGAGATGCTATAGGACCATCCACGGGAGGTGGGATGAGGGAGGCCACGTGTCCCTGGATCCACTGGCTGTTTTCCCCTAGGGAATGAGGAGAAACAGGAGCTACAGGGGAAAAAAAACAACAAAAAAAAGCAACATCCTATTTCTCTGCAGTCAGAGTGGGAGCTGCACAATGAGCCCATCCCTCTCCCACTGGCTGCACTGACGGTGTGTGCCCACACCCACCCCAGAAGCATGGCCAGTGGGCTCACACAATAGTTAGGCTTTAGTCCATATCCAGTATTTTGCTTTGGCACAGTCCATCTGAGCAGTGAAATGTATGTCTAATGTGTGTCACGCAGCTTTCGAAAGACCTCTCACGCAGAAGCACCTGCAAAATCTTGGTAGGCACTGAAGCGGTAGCATTTTGACTAGTCCTAAAGCACAGATGCAGAAGAAGCTTACAGGATACCATCTGATTTGTGTAAAACCACATCTCAGATTTGATGATCACTCTGACATTTGCTTGTCAGAAACCTACACCTTCTACATTTGTTCAAACAAGAGATATTGGGCAAAGATATTGACGGTTGGATTTGATGATCTTAGAGGTCTTCTCCAACCTTAAGGATTCTATGATTCTATCCAGACCAGAATAGTGCTTATCTCCTTTATGGTTTTTTACACTGATCACACAGTGGTTGTCAACTCTTTTTATCTTCCTGAGCTAAACTTTGGTTTTCTTTTCCATTCTTGTCTGGAAACATTAAAAGAATGTTGTGACTGAAATCAACTAAAGCAGAACATTCTAAAATGACTCCTAGAAACACAGCAGCATAAATGTCTGGTTCAGTCTCTGTGCCTGTCTGAATACATAGTCAAGGTGATCTTATCTATCTCTGAAAGGCACGATGGAAACAACCACCAGCAACATAAGGGCAAAATCTTCCAGCTTACACAAAAAAAATCCTTACACAAAACCTTATGCCTACAACACAGACATAATAAAAACATACTATACTATTAATTCTGATGATTGCAGAAGCACATTCACTCTTACCACTGTTATGAGAGAGTTTGCAAAGAAAGTAAGATGATTTTTAATTACCTATATGCACATATATTTATATTAAGAGAAGGTGAGTGGAGAATCAAACAGGAATGGTGGGAAGGCATGTTTACTGTGATTACCTGCTTCCCTTTACACTACTCTGGTGTTAACATTTTTTTCTTTTCAGTTTCCCTACACTGAAATGAAAAGTTTTCATATAAGTTTAAATTAGTACAGCAGACTAAACAAGATTCCCAGTGTTTTCAGAAATTACCATAATTAAAGATGTCTTTGCAGAATAAAGCCACAGCTGGTTCCCTTTTGCCTGTCACTAGGTAGATATTCCCATCTCTTCACATCAAATGAAACATCAAGTGTTTCAAACTCAGACTGGTAGTAGCATACAGCAACTTTGCAGCAATGAATACTATTCCCATGGTTTAGAATAAAACAGTATAAAAATGGAAAGACTGGTGACAAAAGATGCTGCTTAATAAACATCAGGTAACAACAGGCATGCATTTGAAACACTTATGAGGGTCACCTGGGTGTCAAGGCAATACCTATTTGCTTCCACAACAGATTTTTGTTGCTGAAAAGTGTTGTGCAAGGGAGTAACAACTCTTTTTCTTTCCAATTTAAGAGATGAAGAGTCTTTAAATATACACAGACATACCCAGTGGGGATGAAGTTTGCATAAGTAGGGTTGATTCAGTGAGGCGTAGCCATGCAGCACACATGCAATAAGCAGCCAGTTGTCCAAGTCAGGTTTCCTGTACTTTTATTCTAAATTAAAGTCCTGATAAAAGTCATGCAAGCTAACTGGCTGAAATTCCAAATGTGTATTTTATGGGATTTCACCTGCAAAAAATTGGCAAATCTCAAGTCACGTGACATGACTCCAAGTATTGCTTTGTGAGAATTTCCCTCAGAAGGACTATTTCCACTTGGAAAGTCTACAAAAAATCATGAACATAATTTTTTTCCTATTTCCTCTTCCTTCTAAAACAACAACAAAACAACCACCCTTTTCTCCTACTTTCCCCAAAAAGTTGTTCTCAGAAAGAGAGTCACTTCAAAGAAACAAACAAACAAAAAATATATATATAAAAAATTACTTGCTATTAAAATCTTCATACAAGCCTGCCTGGCATTCAGCTAACAGGAGCGACTTTATTGTCACTTCACAGCCACCAATATAAGCTTCCAAAAAAACCTGGCACACATTGTTTCTGAACAATTCCTATATATGAAGCATTTTGTATGCAGCCCTCTAACCTCCACCCATACTGTGCTTTTCATCACTACTCAAAAGCAGCCTCAGCCTGGTACGCTATCTACTACCCCGTGTGAGACAGAGGGGTGTGGGCTGACTGGAAGGAGAATCCCCACACCACCTCCAGCTCAGAGCTCAACACATTTACAATATTGTGGTGTGAATTCAGGAGTATTAGTCAAATGCAGTGCACGCTCTGGGGTCACAAAGTCTGACCGAGGGCTGGCAGCAAGGCAGCAGAGAGCTCAGCGCGTTCACGATTTGGGGCTACGCGTGCGAGTTTCTGCTGGGGCTCTTCAGCTCTCCAAAGCAGAAAAAGTCCTTGTTCCAACAGGTCTCTGCCACCAACAGAAAAGAAAATAGCCTGCAGAGAAGGTCTCCTGTGTGGGCAGCAGAAAGGCAGCTCTCGTGGCTTGATTGTCACTCCCATTTTATAGCACTAGGTATACCTCCAAATTCCTCAGGTTACCAAAGAATTATCAGAGCCATATACCTTTCTAAGTAATCATCATTATCTCTCATTTTTACTAGCAGAGATAAGGAATATATTTTGTTACCATTAGCAGGAAGATAGGTGAAAAGCTGGTACTGGCTTCTCTTTCTCTTTCCGTTGCAGACATAGAAGTTGACCTGAACAGGGCTGGTAATTCTCTGATTTCGGAAAGGTGGTATCTCAACCACCAACGAATTCTGCAAAAGCAAGAAATCAGAAAGTCAAGGCAGGACTAAGGCAGCTGAGCTGTGCAATAGCATTCACCTGGTAACACTGAGGAGGAGGTGTCTGAGCTCACAAGGAGGAACACACTTTCTGCAGGTGAACTGGTGGGCTTCGTGGGCAAAGATGGCCCCCCACCACTCCCAGTGTCCATGCCAAGGACTCCAGAAGTAGGGAAATAAGATTTCAGCGTGGCTCAGGTCTTTACAAAATCAGTAGCCTTCACCCCTGGACACCCCTGTCCCTTTGGACAGCAAATATGGTACCGCATATGGACAAGACTCTACCCTTCCTGCATCTGACAAGAATCCTGGACCACAATCAAATCCTGGTCTCCAACTCAGCAGGAGAAAGGACAACTGCTCAGCTGGCAGGTCACCCCCAGTATATCTCACCCCAGTACAGCTTCCTTTGAAAGGAGAATTAGGACAGACATAGAATTACTCAAATTATTCAAATTATTGCAATTTTCCACAGTGAAATGTTGTTTCATATAACAACTCTGGAAGCTGTGAGCGTGCTAGCTTCTGTGGAGGGGAGATCTTGCAAGAACATCCAGTGCTACAGGAAGAAGGGCTGGGGAGCATGTAGATATCTGCCACTGTCAGAAACCAATCTCTCCAGCATGGGGCTAAGGAAAGACTTAGCTGCCAGGGCATCGGCTCACACAAACGCACAGTGAAATCTGCTATGACCATCAAAGCCTCCCTTGGCACTTTTTGAAAGAATAAAAGGGAACGCTCATCTTAGCACTTGGCCTGCATTCAGCTGAGGTCTTTAAATTGTTTGCCTGCATGTGTCCAGCAGGTCTCCAGCTAACAAACTGTTGCATAGTCCTGCAGAGGTGGAACAGTGGCCATATTTCCCACTTATATTGACGGCTGAGGGAGCCACACTTCCCCAACCACGGTGCCGATCTCCTCTGAGGGGACTCACATTTCTTCTGCCAAAGGCAGACGGAAGCCAAGAAAAATGATCAGAAATTGCTTTGGGAGCAGAGGGAAGAACTGACCCAGTAAGACAGAAGATGAGCAGAAGGGGCTGGCCCATGCTGGACAATGAAAAGATATTTTCCAAATGGCCTCTCCTACTTTCAGGACAGCTTCCAACAAAGGCTTTTTACCCCGCACTCTCACTGAAGAGAGATTTCCAGGAGGGGAGGCCTAAGTACTTGTTGCTTCAGTGGGGAGACACAGTGCCAAAGCCTTGGAAATCCCTCTTTAGTAACAGTGCTGGAGAAGGCAATATATATTTTTCATCTTGATGCTAAAATATTTAAGGCAGACTTACTGGCTTGCACATTTCTTTGTCGGTTTTGGCTTCCATTTCCCACACATGGTGACCATCTAAAAGACAAAAGAAAAAGATATCTAGTTCCATCCTTTTTTCCTCTCCCAAGCCTACCAAAGAATCACTTTGGAAAAAAAAAACAACCCACCTCTTTGAAGGGGCACTGCATATATGAAAACCAGCTCTCAAAATGCATTGCCCAAGCATCACCCAACTAAGGCCAAGTGGGAACCTCCCAAGAGAAGTCCACTTTGCTTCTCTGAAGCAGGGAACCACAATCTAGAGCGCATGGCACTGCAGTGGGGAAAAGGCACTGGCAGTTTATTCTGCCACTAGTCTGGACAAAATTGAACTGTTCTACACCTCAGTTTCCCAAACCTGCATTCAAAAATACTTCCACCTGTGAGGCTTTTTGATTCCTACCTATGCATCAAGTCAAATTCAACATTAATATTAAACAAAATATAACAAGTGGCATTAAGGAAGCTCCTCAGCCATGCAGTATTTCATTTTAATATACTTTTAGTGTGGCTTTGTCATAATTCTGCTGCTTGGAACAAAGACAAGGCCATAGACTGGGAAACACAGCTTCTGTCTCCATTAAGAAGGTGGTTTAGCTCAGCGACAGTGGTCCCAGCTACAGTTTTCTGGAGCTGTTTCTAGTGTTGTACTGGGACTTCCTAATTTACTATATTTTTTTGTTTTCAAGCAAACATAGCCATGGCTATCACTTCTTCTGGGAACCCATCTTTTGGAAGAAATTGGTTTTGTCCGGTCATTTTTCCTTGTGCCTCACTGACATAGAATGGTCAATAACAGGGTTCTTTTTCCTCCTTGTGGCTTCAAGACTCAGCACCAAAGAAATTAGAAAAATAATACAAAACGTAAGGTTTCCATTCTGCAGGCCCAGAAAAACACAAACGTGTACGAAAGGCCACAAGCAGACTGCAAAGCTGGGCAGCGGGGACACGGGCAGCTTCATGAGTCCCACCGTTGTCAGATGTCAGCGGAATGAAAGGGAAATTGAGAATTCACGTCGTCTCTTTTGTGTATTTATTGCAGCATCAGGACAAGCAAATGCAAATATTAGTTATTTTGAACTTCATCGCACAGACGTGGGCCTGCCTTAGAAAAACAGCTCTCGGCAAGGTAAAAAGAGTGAATGCACTTTTTCTTCTCTCTTCCCTTTCATGGCCAGGATGGAGGTGACGCATTTAGAGCTGCTTGATTTATTACAAATGTCTGTAAATAATAATTTTGTGTACAGCTGTCCTACTGTGAAAGGAATGCTGCTGAGGGACTAACTGGTGATTGTTTTAACGTCCAAACACCCTTTATTTTTAACACGTAGAGAGAAGTGCAGCGTGAAAGGAGCAGCCCAAACAGCACAGTGGATTTGGCAGGGCTTTCCGTAGGACACAATGAGCAGATCTACCCTTAAGTTTCTTTCTACACTTTAAGTTGTGACGCTGGGAAAGGAATCCCTTTAATCCCCACTGCCACGTTCAGCCGGGGGGAGGGAAGGAGCCAGACAGTGCTCAAGTCTCCTTAACGGTGCCTTTTGAGAGCGTCAGAATCGAAAGAGAATTCTCGGGAGGACTGGTGATCACTTCACAATTTATCCAACAGATGCTTCCCCCGAGCTGTCAGTAGAAAAAAAACGAAATCCAGCAAGCCAGGACCCGTTCCTGGTCTGGGAGCAGCCTCCTTTATCTCCCACCCCCTCCCTAGAGAGCCTCTGCAGTCCTCCCTTCCCACCACCCTCAATTAATTCAATCAGTTGTAGAAGTAACACAACACCAACACTATCACACGTTTTGCAAAGTCTAGGAACTTCTGCTTTGTAAGGGGTTTCTTGGGTCTTTTTTAAAGGAATCTACAGCCATCCAGACTAGTAGTTAACATGTGTTCAATTTGCCTTTGTAAACGGATTACCAGAAGTTCAGGGTTTTTTTTGCTATGTTTAATTTGTGCTTTGCAAGATGAATGATCTGATTCAGGTTTCTGGTTTTTATTTCCTGCCGATACTTCAATAAAATTCGAAATGACTCCATCTCTAGCTAATCTTTCAATCACTTCACGCAGCACTGCCTTTATGTGCTTTTGAAATTTTTATGATGACAAAGAGAGTTTGTTCAGAAATATTTTAAATGCTGTAATCTAAACTATTAGGAAAATAAAAATCCAGAGCCGTGGCTCATCTTTGGAAGCTCATAAGAACAATATGGGTTTCACTCCAAGAAACTCCCTTGAGACTGTCCAGACCATTGCTGCTCAGCGACTGAGGGGAAGGGGAAGAGTGGGAAGAAGTAGGGAATAGACAACTCATTAACAGCTAGTGACATTTCATTTAACAAAAACACAGAGAGGAAAAGTTGTTATGAAGCAAGAGACCAAAAAGAAAAAAAAAAAAAAAAAAAAAAAAAAAAGACAATTCCTCATATTACGTCTGGTGAACCAAGAGGGAAATCTCAACGCCCACGGACTGGGACCAGCTCCAGGAGGGAAACCTTAGACCACTACGTCAACCTTTTACAGTAAACATGTTTTGCAGGTTTATACAGTTCAGATGAAATTTTGAAAAAAAGAAAAAGAAAAAAAAAAGAACAAAAAAAGAAAGGGGGGGAGAAAAAGAGAGAGAGAGAAAGGAATAACGGCTCGAAGCACCAAGGCAATCTGCCTACGCCAGAGAAGATGGTTTTGCCCCCGGTGCCCACACGCCGGGGACCCTGGAGAGCAGGGGGGATGCTGCCTCCCGGCAGCGTGCGCTGGAGGAGCGAGAGCTGCTCGACCACAAAAGTTTCCATTGTAGGGCTGCCACATCTGCAGCAGCCCGCCTGGGTCAGGGCCCAAGGCAACTCCCTCCTGGCTGCCGGCCAACCAAAGTACACCAGAGCAATTTATACCTTTCCAAAATGCAAATAATTCAAATTACAGACATAACACAAAGCTGAAGCAGACACATTTCAGGCATTCCCGTTAAAGTTTACTCTCTGGAATTACCGTACCCAAATGGGCAGTTGTTCTACGGGGTGGGGGGAGACGGAGGCAGGAGAGGAAGGAGAGGAAAAGGAAGGCAGGAAAAAGGGAGAAAATGGCTTTTCTAAAGGTCTTATTTCATTCCCTTTCATTTTGCTATTTACTTTTACCAAGTAATAAGAAGTATCTTCTCCAAATCAAATGCCTGGATTTCTTTTGGCTTTTTCAAGGTTTGTAGTGCAACATTTTGAAGAGAAAGACATCTCTTTATATAGCTACAAAGTTGTGTCAAGGTATTATACCAGGTTTGGGTTATTTTGCGGGTTTTTTTTTTTTACAAAATAAAAAAAATAATAAAAAAAAGAGCACCTAACTCAACAAAGCCAAGACTTGACCTGGGGACTAGTGCCAAGGGCTGGAAGAAGGACCCTGGAATCCCCCGAAAGGGCAGCTCAGGAGAGCGGCGGTTCCAGGGGAGCGAGAGATCTCCCCTCTTACACGGGCTCCCCGAGCATGCCCGGGCTCGATGCTGCACTGACAGGTGGCCATCAGCTGAAGGCACCAGGTTCTGTGAGGAAGCCTGACATTTACAGCCCCATCACTGTTATTTATAGTCACCCCGCTTTTGGGTGCACTTCACCACCAGCCACTTCAGCCTTCCCCCCACCCTGTGACACTCAGAGCACCTGGGATTGCTCATGATGAAAATACCGTGAACCTGCTGCAGCATGTGGGGTGGATTTGCAGCTTCGCAAAGTATAAACACCCCATTTTAATATGTGGTGGTTGAACGGTGAATGGGCCTTTGTAGTCTGCTCTTATCAGCCGCTTGCTCCGGCGTTAAAGGAAACTGCGCACAAGCTCAGAAATAAAAATACTCTAATTCATCAGGGAATTCCCTGCAGTATGAGTCACCGAACGGCTTCCCCACCACACCCACCTACAAGATTTCCACATAAAAAGGCCCAGCAGAGGCCTGCTTTAACACAGGGCAGCACTAAAAAGTAGTCGTGTAAAGCTAGCGGCATCGGCTCTTTGCACACACGGCCTGGCAGAGACCACAACACACGGATTTTCTTTAGGGAAGAGCTACACAAAGAGCTGGAAAGACTTCCCAAAGATATTTTTCTACCCTTTTCTTCTCCTTGTTGCCTATCGGGACAGATCCCTCAGGAAGGCCAATGGCATCCTGGCCTGGATCAGGAATAGTGTGGCCAGCAGGAGCAGGGATGGGATTGTCCCCCTGTACTCAGCACTGGTGAGGCCTCACCTCCAGTACTGGGCACAGCTCTGGGCCCCTCACTGCCAGAAGGACACTGAGGTGCTGGAGCGGGTCCAGAGGAGACAGCGAGGCTGGGGAAGGGACGGGAGGGAAAGTCTTCTGAGGAGAGGCTGAGGGAGCTGGGGTTGTTTAGCCTGGAGAAGAGGAGACTCAGGGGAGACCTCATCACTCTCTACAACTCCCTGAAGGGAGGGTGGAGTCAGGTGGGAGTCGGGCTCTTCTCCCAGGAACCAGTGACAGGAGGAGAGGCCATGGCCTGAAGCTGCAGCAGGGGAGGTTTGGGTTGGATATCAGGAAGCACTTCCTGACAGAGAGGGTGATCAGCCATTGGAATGGGCTGCCCAG
>WUAM01000377.1:1463248-1474197 GCA_024336885.1 Actenoides hombroni | reverse complement strand
TTAAAGACAGGCTGGATGTGGTACTTAGTGCCATGGTCTGGCTGATGTGGTAGTACTGGGTCATAGGCTGGACTTGACGATCTCAGAGGGCTTTTCCAGCCTCAGTAATTCTGTGATTCTGTGATTCCCAAGTCTGGGTTTACCTTTGTACCCCAGGGAACTGCAAGCATAGTGCCAGGGGTTCACAAGCTCACAACAGCCAAACCACCAGTGTCAATTTTATTACAGAACAATGAATGGCTGAAAGGGTAAAGAATATACAATCCCAAACAAACCCCAAGGCTGGAAACTCAGGGGGGTATAGCATCTGGCAAACACTTAAACCTTGCCTCTATGAAATGGGCATAATGGGAGTGTTCAGATATATTTGAGTGATTTTACTTTACTACAGAAGGATAAAAGAGTCTGTATTCTTTAGTAGTCCTCTGTTCACTTCAGATACAAGATGAATAGACATTGTCTAGCATTTCACTGCCTGGACACAGTGTACATTTTATACTTTTCCAGCCTGTGACTCAACAGAGTTTGACTGCACTGGCTGGACTGTAAATCTGCATTTATATTCATATATTGCAAGTCAGATGGTGAAACTAGCTCAACCCTCCCAAAGGAACCCACTGCTCGAGTAATGTGTCGTGAGATTACCCTCAACAATAACGCCTGTATTACAACCCAGATTACTGTAACGTGTCCACAACAGTCAGGGCACAGATGCAATGCAGAATGATTATAGAGTGTAGTTGAGAGGTGTTCTGCAAAGGCTGTCTGCCTTCTCATTCAGCCTGGCTAATGAATATTCAAGTCCCTTAAGAGTGAAGGATTTGCAAGTTTTCAATTTTCACCCCAACCCCTTTTCCCTGGGAAGAGATGACTGATCTGTGAACATGTTCAGAAGGAAAGGATGTGTTTCCAGCCTGAGAAGAGGATGAAGACTAAAGCAAAGTCTTGTCATTCAGACTTAAAGAGTCATCCAGCTCTGTGCAGAGATGCTCTCAGCTTCCAGGCAAAGAGCAGGTTGGGCAAGGTCTGTGCTTGGACTGGCAATGAAAGAGGTGGTTCTGTTGCTTGGAGAACACCCCCCCATGCCACTTCTGGGCACAACCCACTGGCACTGTCTCACCTGCTGGCAGATATGCATTGGCATGGGTGTACTGGTGCCACATTTCACTCCAGAAGCAGCAGCCTTTTGGGTCTGGGGATGCCACAAGGAGCTGGGGCACTTTTCTAGGCTGATATTGCAGGCATCTTGCTGAGAAGAACTTTTCGCCAGCTGGACACCAGCAAGCCAAATAATCTGTGGGTAGGAGTCTGTGCCCTTGTCTACACACCGATGCACTTTCTAAAGGCATTTACAAGGGACAGGCTCCACGGATGAACCAACACCAGCCAAGCCTTTTGCCATGGGATGTACAGGGAAGATGGGGCAGGAAGAGAGCAAGAAAACATTCAGAAATGCAGAGGGAGTAGAAAATAAGTATCTGCAATGTAAATGGCCAGGACCTTTCTTTTGACCACCTCAGTGGCACTCTCTTGAGATCTACTGTCTCTCAGGGCTCTGCGGGGAGTGAGATGTTTTGTGTGTGTGCCCAGAGCCACCCGCAGAGCAGCTCCACCTCCTGCCACTGCTCCTGTTGGTGCCATGTTTTGCTCCCAGTTTGCCTCTCCAGCCACCCTGATCTCCCCTTTGCTCTTCCACTGCTTTTGCTATGAGACCACATGGCTGGTCTGAGTTTCACCTACTTTGCTTCCTTCTTCCTTGCCAGGAAGAGCCCCAGCTGTCCTTCTGCCCTCCTCACAGCCTACTGTCCTGTTACAAATACTTCCCCCATAGCTTTGTTCCCCATCCCTGGCATGTCTTTCGGCACACACCAGTCCATGTGCAGCAGGGTCCATGCATAACTGACCTACTTCTACTTCCACATCAAAGCTGCTCTATTTGTTTGTGCCCCCTCAAGAACGTTTTTTTTTTTGCAGCATATGCACTTTGTCCATTCCTTCAGCTATACATTTTTACAGTATTAAGCTGAATATTACGTAGACTTAGGTGTGTCTGGCAGGTATATGATGCTCTCAAGTTACTTTTTACCTTAAATTAACAAAAAAAAAAGAAAAGAAAATCATGCAGCAACCAGGTGATAAAAACCCAGTGCAAACTGTATCTGACAGCACTTTGGCATCTGTGCCAGACGTGCGCTTCCTCTCTGCCTGCTCAGCTGGGCAAGCCAAAAACTGAGGGACTCGCTCTGCCTGAACAGTAGCCTTTTTAGCTGCTTTTATCACAGTATGTCTAACAGACTTAATTACTCTTAGTTCAAGTGTTTGCAAATGAACTGTAATTTTAGTCCAGGTAATTAAAAGGAGGCACTGTGCTGGCAACTGACTGATTGGGGTCCATTTTGAGCCAAAACCATTGGAAGGACCTGCCAGATCCTATTTTCAGCAGAATGGAAGCTGGTTATGCAATTTGTGCTCTCTGGCACCTCCCCCTATTCAAATTACCATTGGTCTGAGGTTTTATTTAATAACTCTCAGTACTTCCAGGCCTAAGACACTCAATGTCCAAGTAAAACTGTAGTTTGTCATCCCTGCAAAATCTCCCTAGAGCAGGCAGGTTGAACCAAGCACACCCAGCACAGCTACTCTCTAGCAGTCAGGACAATAGCCTGGTTACCTTTGTGTCATCTCCTTATCTTCACAATTTTACTTTTCTCTGGGAACCTCTAGTAGGCTGAACCTGTGACTTTGCAGCTGAAACTAAGTAAAATATTCCTGGTCCATCTTCTTCAGTTTAATATGTCTCATATTTTCTCCAGGACTATTGGAGTAACAAATCTCACAGGCAGCTTAAACCAAGTTCCAAATTTTCCTTCCATGAACAATTCTTTTCCTCTACTTCTGTGCTTGATGCCAACACCACCACCTCTGCTACAGCTACTCCTACTCCTTTCTCCTTTTAAGATGTTTGATTCAAATGCTTTCAATTCTTCCTTCTTGATTATTTTTAAGTCACAAACTCTTCATTTTATTTACATGTCCACAACTTCTCACCTTCCAGAGATACCCCATTATGGCAACCCCTCATAACTTTTTTAGCAGAGTCTAAACAGTAAGCTTTTGAATGGCTTTTTTTTCCCCATCTCATTGTCCCCCTCGTGTCCCTTCTCTTGTTTCTCTTGTCCAAGAAGGTTGGGCTCAGTCTTAGAGGTCCCTCCTCCTCTCCTCTGATTACCTGCCTTGCAGCAGCTTCCCTGCAACAAGGCACACATTGGCAATGTCTTATCACCCTAGTCCTCTCTTAAATGTCATCGTACTTTCTCCCACATTGCTCTTGAAGGTGTAATCTTACTCCCTCAACAAATCTAAAAGGAACATGCTCCTCTTCCTTCAGCTCTCCCCACTTTTCCTGTGATGCCCACCTGAGACAAGAACCACCACTTAACAATGTCATGCAAGTAACAGGAGACAATGAGCTATGCTTGTCCAAAAGACGTAGATGATCCCTCAAAAAAAAGCGCTATGGATGTATCCCCTTGTCTTGGTTTACATGGAAAAGGTTTTGTAGCAGTGGGGCTGCATGGGTGGCCTCTGTGAAAAGATGCCAGGAGCTGCCCCCACGCCGAGAGCCAACTCCACCTGGCTCCAAGATGGACCTGCTGCTCCCCAAGCAGAGTCTGTTTCACCCGTGACAGGAACTGGTTAGCAATCCCCCTATCTGTTTCTTGATCCAGGAGCTTTTCCATCTTATTTTCTCCCCTGTGTCCTGTTGAGGAGGGAGAGTGAGAGAGCAGCTTGGTGGGTACCTGGCAGCCAGCCAAGGTCAACCCACCACACTCCTTTCCTCTGCTGTCTTTAGGCACTGATTGCTTTATCAGACTCTCAGCTTTCTGATAAGGGCTGTCAATTCTTGTGTTGGGACAGAGGGTCCTACTGGGACAGTAACAGCAAAAACTATCTGAAATCTTGTGCCAGTTATAGAAGTTCAGAGACAAAGCTTTGATTGCACAGATACAGTCCGGCAAAGACATGAAAGAATAAACTTCAAGTGTTCAGTCAGAGT
This sequence comes from Actenoides hombroni, assembly GCA_024336885.1. NCBI lineage: Eukaryota > Metazoa > Chordata > Aves > Coraciiformes > Alcedinidae > Actenoides > Actenoides hombroni. The sequence continues at coordinate 1,470,140 of WUAM01000377.1, read as the reverse complement.
TTCTATAATAACTAAAAATGTACAGGATTATTCAGAGACTAGAGACCATATGGTTATTCCTGATTTCTCTGTTGTCCACAGTAAGTATCTCTGATTGATTGATCTTGTTCTTCACTGTGAGAACACCACCCCGGATGAGGCTTGTGGCCACTGATACCATCTCATGAGTATGGCTGCTGTCCCACTCTGTCTTCACCATTCCCGAGACTAGACAGCCAGGAAAAACTGAAACGTGCTGACATTTCCTACAAGCTACATCACTGCTCCTGCGTGTGCGTGGAAGGGTTCCACCATCAAATGACTCCACCATTTGATGACACTATTAGCCCAAGGATATCTATTTCTGGGCAGTGGCCAGAAACCCCTTCAGCTATCAATACATCTCTAGGAAACAGGTTCAAGTGACCGCCACATGAACTCTGTGCCTTTGAAGTTTCCAGTTTATCTAGTTTCCAGAATTTTTAACCTCACTGCACATGAGTCAGTGTGCGACTACTCACTGCCAACTGTAACGTGTGTGTGAACTTGGGTAAATACAGATAAAGACAAAATTATCTAGTATCCGTCCATCTGACTAGAAGGGGAAAGGGAGTTTTGTGACTTGCTTATTTATTATGTGAGCTACAGTATGATTACCAGGGTGAAACATGACCCCTTTCTGGCCAGTTGCCCCCTAAACTGTGACTGCTACTGGCAGTGGAAAGAGCAATGGAAAGATCTCTGAGAATGTAAGATCTTTTACCAAATGGAGCCCTGCCAAGACTCAGGTCACCCATCTCCCCATCACATCACATCACGTCAAAACAGACTCCAAACCCTGAGCTCCAAAGTGTAGCTGAGTCAAACCGAAAAGCCCACGTGCTTCCCCCATGCATCCGTTCTATCCACATGCCATTCAAATGTTCCATTAATGTATCATTTTCCAGAACTTTCTGTAAGTTCTCCTGAAGCAAAAACACTGCACTTGAGTCACCTGCCACACAACAAGGTAACTTTTCCTCACCGACATCCGGAAAACAGAACTGAATTTCCCAGACTGACATTTGTACGTTCAAACAGCAACTGATTATCTTTGCCACAGACAGTGAAATCTGAGAGGAACAAAAAACCTGTGAAAATGCTGGAGTGGACACTTAAATTCATCCAGTTTCCTTCTTTTCAGATCACATTTACTTTGTGCAAACATTCGTCTGACCAAGCTTGACCACACACACCAAGGTAGTAGGCAAGCGCTAAGTTCTCCCATCTGAAATACTTACAGAAAAGTGTGATTTCCATTGGCATGTATAGCAAAAAGTGTGGTGATTTTACCCAGCTATCTTTCATCTGCTCTAGTATAACTATTACCATGCCACGTCAGCGCCGTCACATTCTAAGAGCAAAATCTGTTCCAGCAGGGAAAAGAAACAGTTTTGACAAAAAAACCCCATATAACAAAATAAAAACAACAGCAGAATGAACAGTTTGAAGCAATAACTAAATCTGAAAAACTTTTCAATAGTTTAAAAATATCCCAAAAGAGAAAAATTCCTGGAGGAAATGTTGCTTAGGTGCTATTGATTTCTCCTCCAGGAATTTCAGTTTCAAAGGCTTTGGGCACAATGCTGAGGATATTATGCGTTTAGGTTACAGAATGTCAAGGTGCTAGGAGCACAGTTGATTTGAAGGCTAATTAACAACACCTTCAAAATCATTAAGCCTGTAAGCCCAGGGAGTTACTCAGAGATACAGAGTTATGAAGTGTGAACTCTATCAACGTCCATCAAAGGGAGTGATGCATCTTCAGGGAGGCCCATCTGTCACAAGGAAGCTGAAATGTGGGCCCTGAACCAGGCCAAAATGGGCCTGAACATTAACAGCCCGGAATCAGAATTTCCAAGTCAGTGTTATTTGAGAAACTATTCTGCAGGGAAGCTGGGTGTTACATTTCTGCTGTTTTGCTCTTTGAAGCTCTTGCCTTGAGCTCTGGTCACTAAGCACAGAACCAAACAAATGGGTTTGGAGCTCTTAATTGACCAGTGGAAAGCCACGTTCTGGAGCGTGTCCAAAGAAGAGCAACGAAGCTGGTGAAGGGTCTGGAGAACAAGTGCTGTGAGGAGCAGCCGAGGGATCTGGGGCTGTTTAGTCTGAAGAAAAGGAGGCTGAGGAGAGACCTTCTCGCTCTCTACAGCTACCTGACAGGAGGGTGTTGAGAGGTGGGTGTTGATCTCTTCTCACAAGTCACAACCGATAGGACATGAGGAAATGGCCTCAGGTTGCGCCAGGGGAATTTTAGGTTGGATACTAGGAAAAACTTCACTGAAGGGGTTACTAGTAGTGCAATGGGCTGCCCAGGGACGTGGTAGAGTCACCATCCCTGGAGGTATTTAAAGCCATGTAGATGAGGTGCTGAGGGACACGGTTTAGTGGTGGGTTTGCCAGTGTTAGGCTAATGGCTGGAGTCTGATCTTGAAGGTCTTTTCCAATCAAAATGATTCTATGATTCTATTATTAATAATAATACACCAAATATCCATTTTTCCCCATAGACTGCAGCTTGCTAATAATGAAGATTTCAATCAGTTTAACCTGATTTCTTAGGTGTGTCAAGATGGCCAAATCTGTGAAGTCCAAAAATATTTCAGCTGGTTCCAGTGCCAAGACCATTCCAGCTACAGGAGCAAGGACCAATTTCTGAGCAAAAAGCAATTTTGGGGGTAGATTAACTCTTTCAGATTTTAGTGTGAGACTCTTTTTAAATCTCCCAATAACACAGGCAACTCTACAACGCCCTAGAGCGTGCCAGGAAGACATACCCATAACTTTCTTGTGGTTTGGTGCTTTGTGTATTGGCTTTATGTCTCATCAGTGAGTCTTCTCTTCCTGGTTACAGGTTACGTTTTGTGACCTGAGTGAAGAGAAGCTAGGATTTTTCACACTCATTTCTACAGATCACTAACAATAATCTGATAAACTAGGAGCCAGCAGTCTGGTCATTTCTGTTAGGCTTCTGTGCTGCTTTGTGTTCAGTAACTCAAGTTACCTTAAAAAAACTAGCTTTGAAAAGAAATACACAGTGTTTGCATAGGTTGCTACCAAAACCAGGTAGATACAGGGTTCTTAAAACACATTCTCCAAATACCTCTGCATTTTCTGAGCTTCCCTAAGATTTTTGTTCCCTGGTACATTTTCTAGTCTAGAAATGAAATAAAATGTTTTAAAAAGGCAAGTAAATAAATCAGTGTCTTCTATTATAATTCCAGATCTTTATCCCTGCTCTTGCAGATGCATGTGTCAGACAGGAAACATTTTCTCCCTCCTAGCCAAACACCTCATCCCATAGCTAAGAAACATCAACTTCATTTCGTGTTCTTTTGTAACTAAAACACACACTTTGTCTCCATACAGAACAACAGCAAACAGACATCGATGCCCTTGGCTGAGAGGAAGTTGTAGACTTTGTTGTATTTTGGAAAGTACTAATTCTTCTGATGAAAACCAGATTGGTATTGGACATCCTAAACCGAGCACCCAACAATCACAATGCGAGGACTCACAAGACTCTTCTGAAACTCAGGAAGAGAAAAGCATAACTACAAAGGCAGAAAGTGAAGAAGGCAAGAAAACCAAGTATTAGTATCATTTGCAAGAGACGAAGCCATTGTGGGACTCCCAACTCTAAGGAAAGTCTGAATTTAAAAGAGTGACCCTCTCAAGGCACAGGCAGCATTCACATTTTTACTACTCCTAGGTTTCTTGGACGGTTGTTTTATACCATCGTTCATCACCGGAAAATACAGTCTGATGTGCAAGCAATAAAGCACTGACCAAAATCCTGTGAAATAAGGACTCTTCTCAACACCTGAGAACTCTTTCATGGGACTGTAAAGAGCTTGAGCAAATGTTAGTCCCCTTCTGAACAGACTCATCATTTCTCCAAAGAGGTGCCTGTTGCCCGAGTGCTGCACCACACCGCGAGGGGTTCTCCTTTCAGAGCAAGTCCTCACAGCGCTCCTCCCACGGTCCTTCCAGGGTGCCTTGCCTTCATCCCTCAGCTGCCTCACTCCTCCTCTGCAGACGCAGGAGTCGCAGGGCTGCAAAGCACGTTTTGCTGTTTCATGCACTTCTCAGCTGAAAACCAGGCAGTCAGGGGTTAAGCTGAAAGCACCAAGCTGCTGCCTCCCTGGCTGGAGGATTGATTTGATCATTCTTCAGGGATTCCCTCTCCTATGAGTCACTGCTCAGACAGACTCCCGCAGAAGGAGGCCAGGATAATGCCATTCCTCCAGAGACTACAACAGCTGAGGGGTGAGGGCTAGGCCTGAAGATAGAAGAGTTTAGGACTCATGCTTGGAAATCAGCGGACCACAGTGCACGCAGCAGACGTAAAGAAATTATTCAGTCAGAAGGGGAAAAGAAACAAACAAAAAAAAACCCGAAACAAAGAAATCAAAAAAGACCAAACTAAGAAACCCCCACACAAACAAACAAACCAATCAACAAACAACCAAAACGAACAACAACAAAACAACCAAAAAAAAAGGTAAACAAAAAGTGCTCTCAAATCCTCTGCATTAACCAACTAAATATGCAGACTTGCAGGAATCAAATGAGCTCCCAGAGACTGCTTCCTGGCCTGGGGACTCTGCCCAAGCGGGGACTGAAGACATGAGCTCATGGAGTACAACATTTAAATTGTATATAAAAGATACGTTCTCTTTCTGAGGGCACTGATTCCCGTGATCTGTTACTTTGTAATAGCTGTGTTTGGCTGCGACCCACTAGGAACGTGATTAACATTCTGAATCCAGAAACAAAAGCAGTAACAGCAGCAAAACTAATGAACGTCTCCAGCTAATCGCAAAAGTTCATAACCAGCTTTCTAAGAGAAAGAGAAACTACGCTGGTGTTCCCTCTCCTGACCTACTTTCAGAGACGCGCGAGAGCTGAAAGGGGAAGAAACACGGGGTGCCGATTTACAAAGCGAGGGCTGGTAGTGCTTGTTTGGTGACACTAAACACAGTGACCCTGCTTAAAACCCAAGCCGGGGCAGCTGAGTCAGGCAGCACGGTGCACAACTGCCCAGCCCGGGTCAGCCGGCAGCCTTGCTCTGCGTGGGCCACCCCGAGCCACAGGGCCACAGCCCCTGGAGGTGCCCAACGCTCGCAGCTTGCGAGGCTTGGCCCCAGCAGGCTATCTGCCCGGGCAGCACTGCCCTGCACCACAGCAAACCTGCCGTCAGACACCTACAACCAGGAGGGACAGGTTCAGATCAGACCTTCCAATATTGACTTAATGATCTCCATTACTCTTCAGTGATAGCAGCTCACCGCCCCTGACTCTACGCCAAGGGGAAGAGCACTGGGGGATCTCTGGCAGTGCTTTCATGTGGCAAGGACACTCCTGCACTGGGCCATCCTGCCAACCCGTGCACCCAAGGAGTTTTTCAGGGTGACAGGCAAGGCCTTTTGGTCATTTTCTTCCTCATCAGCACACCCAGCGTGCAGCAGAACATTCCTTCGTCTCTCACAACGTTTAAAAAGTGTTGCTTATACAAATTATTTTCTATCTCTGTGCTGTCTTTGTACAGCCTCATATTCCTTTTGCTCATGGGAAGTAGCTGTCGAGTTAAGAAGTCCAAGGCTGGCCCTGGTTTGCATTTTTGTAATTTAAGGCTATCCAGTGAACATCCTGCTTTTGGGGCACTTACTGCTAAGGGAGAGCGTCCAAATCCACACTATGGTACTTGCTGGTGGGTGAGCAGCATCACCATCAGAATTCTTTGGGATGAGATACTTCAAAATTTGTCCAATTCAATAAAGGAAGAGGACAGAAAATAAGTATGAAGGAAAGCACCCTTTAATGTGGTTTCCTCCCTGTAATGAGACAGATGAAGGACTCTGCTCCTGACATGTCACACTAACCCACTTCTGTGCAGCAAAGGAAGTTTAAATATAGACGGTCACGTTCTTCCCTCCCCTCGCACTACACGAAGAGCAGAGGTCAGGGTTTTTAAATTGCAATACCACCTCTTTTCCTTTTTTTTTTTTTTTTTTAACTTTCTTAATAAAAAGGGTATCCTGCTCATCTCATGGCCACAGCCCAACTGCATGCAGTGCAGCGCTTGGGGGTGACAGAAGCAGCTCTAACTGGCTCTTGCCACAGAAACGGGGCATTATCTCTACTCCATGTGCACTTTTGGTGACTCATCAACCCAGGACTCTGCTTGGGAACTTCAGGGAAGTCCTCTGCTCTTCCTCTGAGCCCACTGCGTCCAAAGACTTGGAAGTCTTCGCCTCCAGGGCCTCCCCTGCTCATCCTGCCATCCCTGCCCGTGGCCACACCAGCAGCACGGGAAGCTGGTCTGTAGGTAGGAGAATGTCGTGGGAAGCTCAGGGACACGAAGGGTTAAACAAGGGAAAGTGTCAAAGTCTGGGCTGGCAGCCTGAGGAGTGCCCAAGACTGTTTAAAGTTCCGGGGGGGGTGGGGAGGGGGGGGTGAGGGGCGTTCAGCTGGCAGCTGAGGCATCCATGGCTTGTGCCAGCACCACGGAAACCCTTTCCAAAACAAGACTCCAAACTACCCTTAATGATCTCGTTTTGGAGCCCGAATTTGACTCAGCTGCACTCCCAGTGCCTTCTCCCGTGGGGCACTCGTGTGTGTTATGCACCGTCACCCTGCACCCCGCAGCTCCCGCAGGCATCCCCCAGTCCCACAGATACCCCTCTGTCCCGCAGGTACTCCTCATCCCGCAGGTACCCCCAGTATTGCAGGTATCCCTCATCCTGCAGGTACCCCCCAGTCTTGCAGGCACCCCCCCCCCCCCCCCACCCCCCCCCCCCCCCCCGCCCCCCCCCGCCCCCCCCCCCCCCCCCCCCCCCGCCCCCCCGCACCCGCCCCGCCACCCCCCCAC
>WUAM01000377.1:1443759-1462873 GCA_024336885.1 Actenoides hombroni | reverse complement strand
GGGGTAGCCGCCTGCAGCCCACCCCTGATCCTCAAGGTAAACCCTTAACGTGTCCTTCAAAGGAACGCGTGTGCTCTGCAAGCCCTCCCCAGCCAGCAGCTGGGGAATGGCTCCGCTCCTGAGCGCCCCAGCAGGAGACACAGCTGCAGAGACACCACCAGCACCACCGCTCCCTCCTCTTCAGGTTACAGGAAGGTTCAACGTGATGCATCAATCCTGCAGGTTCTGCAGGGTCACACCACCAGAGGCTTCAGACACCTTTGGCAGGTCCCAGCCGCTACAGCCACGGGTCACTACAAGAGCCAGTGCCAACCGTCGAGTGTCAGCGTCGCTCTCGCCTACGTGTAACCACACCTGCCACAGTGGGACACCTCAGCACTAGGCACGGCCCAGATGGCTTTCACAGCTTTGCTTACTGACATGGAAAACGTATTATGTGCAGAAGAAAATGTCATTACCGTATTTATGCTTTGGAAGGGGTTTTAAAACAGGGGAAAGAAAGGCAGACCGGAGTCTGGATTGAAGAAGCATACCTGGCGCTTTCTCCACAAAGATGACTTTCGAGTCTTGCAGGAAGTTATGGCCAGTCAGTATCATCTTCTTCCCTCCAATAACAGGAAAACTGTCAGTACTTTGCTTCTCCACCAGAGGCAGTTCTTGGGCTGATCTCTGAGCTGGAGAGTGATGAAGATTAAGAATTTTAAAAAAAAAAAAAAGGCAACCACAAACATACGCACACAAAGAGAAGGAAATGCTGCATTAGTAAAGCATAAGCTGAGCTTTATATAAAAGGTCAGATTTGCAAGAAACATGGTTGGTTTTCAAGTGCCTTGATCATAAACAATAACATCAAACACAGCAGTACAGATTCCAAAAGCTCACACAAGAACAAGATGTTTTAAAACTCAGCTTGATCTGCACTACGTCAAAAAGTTTGTTGGTTTTTTTTTAAAATGCATTTATTTTAAATCACTTTCTCTTACGTTCTCTAGAACATTTTCGGTGTGTTTACGAGACACCTATGGCAAGACAGCCACCCGTGCCCACAACGTGTTTCAGTCACTCCACGCTGCACCGGTTCCTGCAGCAGCAGCGGCAGCCACCGCGGGCTTCCCGATCCAGCAGCAGCTCCTGGTTTGGAGAGCACGTTTCCAGCAGAACCCGAGTGCCAAAGCTCACGCGAGGCCACGCGACCAGAGCCCGATATTCTCGTGGCCCCTGTTTGATCCCCTGGTTGATCCCCTGCACAACTGGGACACCTCGCTGAGCGTGGCTGCGTTTCAAGGGATGCCAGGACATTTTATCCAGGTTACAAGGTTCCTCCCGGTGCCACATGCACCAAGAGATGCATGAAGTTCTTGGCACCAGCTTACTCCACATTCTGCACTGGAAGTAACACTTTTTTCTCATTTTCCTCTCCTTTCAGGAGGCACGTACCACACTTTTGCCTGTTACACAACCCTCAAAACTGCTGTACACTGATACAAATCCAACTGCCTTCATATTTAGCGGCTTCCTGAGCTTGGCACCTTTCCAGAGACCAGATCAGGATGTGTTCAAATTGTGCCTTATCCTGCTACATAGCAACTGAAACACGCTCACCAACTTCAATGGCAGCAAGATGAAACCATGACTCCTCACATTTTTTGTTTTGCCTGTTAGCCTAGAACTCGCCCTTGAAGAAGAAACATCTCATATAGATCCTGGACAGGAGACAGGGCTCTATGCAAGTCTACCTCTGCTATTGTTCATAAATAACAAAGGCTTATCCTAATGTAACCCCCTTCCTGCTGGCAATGCTCATTTGCTTATGTAAATGAACAACAGTGAAGGAGAGAAGCTGTCACTGTTGGTCTAACAGCATTGCCCTTTCCTACAACTCCTGCCTCTCCTGCACCCTCGGACAGCCAGAGTGGCAGTGGTGCTACCCCAAGCAATAGGATGGAGTCACTGGTCTGAGAGCCTGTCACCAAAGCCACCGCTTTTGCCAGAGGAATGCAGGGATGGTCTCTCCTGAAGCTCTCTATTAACAGTCCCTGAAAAAGCACCATGCCTCCAGGAGATCAAATGCTGCCACACCCCAGGACCTTCCAGACTCAGTGTGGGATCCAGCCTGGCACTGATGCAGAGACAAGAGTGGACACGACCCTCCACCATGCAAGGAGCTAGGAATGGTCAAGCCTTCCTCCCCATCCCCTCTGCTCCCCACCTGCAGTCCTCAGCCCCCACATACCCACTGGATGTTAAGTTACTCCCTACACTGTCAGCATCAGAAAGATCCACTCTGTGGAATCTGATAAAACGTTGAAAAACTGTTTCAGTCCATCCAGCCGACCAAATCAGCACTGGGAGTCAGACTGACATTCAAATTCCACCACGTGCTGGAATGTAAAAGCAACACAAAGCAAATAGGTTTGGTTTTGTGCGTGGGAGGCTTATGGAGCAAGAATGATAGAGGTGTCTTTGGAGGGTGCCCCAGTGCATCTGTTCAGTCAGAGACCCCAGTGAAGGAACCTGGTTTCTGGAGGTTTTCTGAAGCCACAGGCAGCTTGTGCCAGGGTGCCAGCTCTGCTGTACTGCTACCTCCTTACCAGAGGGGTTGCTGGTTTTTGCTTTATGATGGGGAGATAGTGAATAGGACACAACAGTTGTTTTCCAAAGCTCCTACAGCAGTTACCTGTATGACAGGGAGTCACCAAAAAACAACCTTGTTGCTCCCAGGCCTACTACTAGTTTAAGTGCACTCTGTTTTTGTTTTAAGTGCATCATTTATTACAGAAAACAATGCACAAAGCCACATTTTTATTTCTAAGACAGATATTCTGATTTTAATATAAACCATGTGCTTCTGGAAAGCAGATTAAGCCTAGACAGGTAAGGCAAAACCAATACAGAGCATGTTAGTGGACAAAGAATTGCACGTGGGGTGGCACAATATGCCAGCAAGAGAAGGGTGTGGGTTGCTACTTACAGCACTCGATGGGGTTGGAGGCTACTTGCAAGGAGAGGGTCCTGCCATTGGCCTGTGGGATGTGAACCCTGAAGACCAGCCGCACGCGCGTGTTCTTCCGCCCGATGTCCGTCTCTCCCTTGCGCAGCTCGATGTCAGAGTTTCGGAGCTTCAGTATCCCGGCGCAGTCGATGCTGCCCCGAAGGAAACACACAGCACTTTAATTCCTTTCAAGCAGACTGCAGAAAGACACAGACGTGCAGCACCTTCCCTCTCACCTGGATACCCTTCATAAAAATCTGAGTCAGCCATGACCCGATGACCAGGCGGAACACAGCAGACTTTGTTAGTCCCAGTACTTGCATCCCCAAGTAGCTAAACTGGGGCTATCTGTAGTACCAGGTAGCAGCTGCTGTTCAGCACACAAATTCAGGATGTCACTTCAGTTCCCAGAGGAGGAAAATCTAAAAGACCCTTCTTGCCCAAGACATCCTGTAAGGATGGTGCTTACAGATTAACCACAGCCCAAAGAACCAGCGAGATTATGACAGTGAAAGAGATGAGATGGTAATGCACAAGGTGTTACTAACCCAGAATGGGAGGTTACATACAGTTTCACTTTTTATAGCTAATTTGGAGAAAAACCTGACAGATTTTTATTCAAGGGCAAAGTCCTGAACATTCTTATTAATGAGCACAGCTCTTACTGAGGTCAGGTCTGCTGTCAATGTGTTTGTATTTGAATGAGCTGGAAACACTTCCAAACTGAGCATTCAGCTGAAGTTCTGCAGGAAAGAAAAACCCTAAAAGTCCACATTAGGGAAAAATGTGCTTTTCATCAGATACAACTATTACTGTTTCTATCTTCTCTCTCCCTTTATTTAACTTTGGTTTTCTACTGGATGAGTTTGCAAGTCAGGATTCTTGTCAAAGCAAATTTCAATAGCGGAAGTTCCCAGAACAAAAGATCTATAAACACACCTACTCAAAACCCCACTGCAAAAATACCTCTGCTTTGGCCACGACTACAAAGTCTACCTGGCAATTTCTTCTGGGTACTGGTCTCTGACATGCATTTCATTACACTGAATATGCATAGTTTAATTTTATTTTGCATTCAAAGGGTTTAATTCCCACTCCAGAGCTTTGAAGCTCTGTTCTGAATCAAACTGCAAACAAGAACTATGGCAGCAAGGTTTTAATCTGCATTTTTTTCTAATGTATGGATTTCAGAATAACAAAAAGGCCCTTGCTGATATGATCAAAGGAACTAATGAAAGTATTAGAGCTTCTCAACAATGCACATTAGCAGGAGAAGCTGTAAGAATTATGAAATATTTGTACCCACGTCAAAATTCTATGCAAAGATCCATAAGATAGGGAAGAAGCAGCGTGCTTCTCAATATTGACTCTAGCAACACTTGTAAAATAAATAAAAAGTACTTCACGACAATTAATTCAGAGCTAATAAAGTCCTGAGGAAAAAAAAAGGATTTAAATTCAGGCTTGTAAAGTCATGGACATCAAAATCTGAAGTCCACAGAAGTAGCTAAATGTGCAAAAGTTTAAATGTACAGATGAGCTTCAGCATTTCACTGAATCAAGGTCTGAATACACAAAATATGTGTGAGGAAAGTTCTTGGCTCCAAATTTCAGTTCATTGTTAGTGCTACATGAGACTTTAGACTGCTGATGTGTAAGGCTTAATACACCAAAGCATTATTTGTGGGCTTCCCAGTTCAAGAGGGATGGGGAAATACTGGAAGGTGTCCAGCAGAGGCTACAAAGATGCTGAAGGGACTGGAACATCTCTGTGATGAGGAAAGGCTGAGAACCCTGGGGCTGTTTAGCCTGGAGAAGAGAAGCCTGAGAGGGGATCTTAGGAAGGTTCACAAATATCTGCAGGGTGGGTGTCAAGTAGAAGGGGCCAGGCTCTTGTCAGTGGTGTCCTGTGATAGGATGAGGGACAATGATCACAAACTGGAACACAGGAAATTCCACCTCAACATGAGGAGAAACTTCTTCGCTGTGAGGTTGACAGAGCCTGGACCAGGCTGCCCAGAGTGGCTGTGGAGTCTCCTTCTCTGGAGACTTTCAAACCCCCCTGGATCTGTTCCTGTGTGGCCTGCCCTGGGTGATCTGGCAGGGGGGTTGGACTCGATGATCCCCAGAGGTCCCTTCCAACCCCTACTATAATGTGATTGTGGTTCTTGAGAGAGCTCTACTATGATCTGGCACACATGCCATGAAAATATTCAGCTTGGCTCCCAAACTGTATAACTACCTTTATTCTAGGAAGAAAGATGATTGAAATGGTAATAATGCCCCTAGATGGCCAAAAATGTGATTCAAATTGGAGAAAATGGCCAAATAAATCCTACGTGGGTAGAGACTGGTGAAATTTCAGTAGCCTCCTTGGAGTCATGCCAGCTTACAATGACAGCAAGTGGGGCCAAAAATTTTGCAGGCTCGTCATGACTTTTAACACAATGCACTGACAGAGGTCCTCAAGTCTGGAGTGATCACCCTGAGCCCAGCTGGCAGAGCAGCGAGATGCATTCTAGCTCTTCTGTTTACATGAGGCACTCCTGGGCATGCTGTGCAGGATGCTGCAAACCAGGTTCTAAATAACCACTACATGCTGGAGGACCTCAGGTGTCCAATACCATTCTTCACGACATTACGGCACAGAAAACTGTATGAATAACAAGGAGCAAAACTGCGATTTCAGTAAGCGCCCTGGGATTTCCCCTTAGTATTTGGTTTGGTGGGGCCAGGACTTCTTAACTGTGTTCTAACTACCTACTTATCCTTCTGTCTCCCTGTAACAGACACAAAGGTGGATGCAGCTGTATCTAACTATGAATCCATTCACATTTATACACACACTGAGAGGTGTGTACGCACGCGAGCACATGCAGATCCCTCCCAAGGCAGACACCTCAGGTAAGGTTTAGGATCATTTGAACAAGTAGGAAGACAACTCAGATAAGGGCTGGGATAATTTGAGCAAGGAGAGCAGGGAGGATGGGATTAAATAATGTGGAGGGTCTCATGCACCTCACATACACAGAGGGATATTTGAACCTTTATATACAGTCCCATAAGGAAATGTACCTGTGTGTGATGGACCTACAGGGCACTTAGTTATCACTCAGACTCCTACTAATTCAGAGATCCTAAGACATCCTCTTTGTAGGACTAAACTTACCCCAGTTTAATAACTCCAGTCTGTAAACTGTACCACCTTTACTCCTCTTCTTAGCTCTAGAAGCTTTGCTTCTAAACAAATGCCATGAAAAAAATGCTGATTTTTATTACGTAAGAAGTAAGAGTGGTTTTATTCATCTCAAAAAGACACTAGGGTACTTGGAAATGCTCTCTAAGAGTTTCCTTTGACATCCAAAGATAGACTTTAACGGGCCTTGCTCCTTGTGCTAGTGCGTATAGGAGCAAGAGGTGTCATGTTTAGAAACTAAATGCAGGAGCTGAGGTAGGAGATATTTACAGCTTGGTAACTGAGATACTTATTTTAAATGGCAAATAAGCGCACTGGCTGAAACTCTAGAATGAAAGCAATCAGTTGTCACAAATATTTGTGAAGTTCATTTTGTTGTTAAGCTGATTAGGGGCAATTTGTGCCAGCAAAGTTGTGAAGAAATACTACTACAGAGGGAACTTCAAATAAAAAATTATACACAAAGAAACCAACCCCAAAAACAACACGGAAGAAATCAAGTGAGGCGACCGAGAGGAAAATGCTAGGAGTCAGATATGGTGTCTGGGTCTTACACTGCTCTCATGTTGTTCTCTGGAAGAAGCGGGATTTCCAGGACTTTGGTGTTGGAAAGGATTGTTTCATGGCTGGTGGTGGAAACGGTCTTCCCGGTGATCCGATGAACCTGGTAGAAAGCGTGAGGCCGCAGCAGGCGGTCATCTGCCGTCCCGATGAACAGCTGTAGCGTGAGCGGCTCGCTCTCCAAGTAACCATGGAGCTGGCAAGAGAACAGAAAATGCCCACTGAGCACCACGCACGTAAACTGCTAAGAATCAATTAAATTTTTATAAGCAGGAGAGCCCAATTCAAGGAGGGAACTTGTGACAGGTGCTGTGTGTTAAGTTCCCCCCTTCCACTTTTCCTGTAACGTAATATTGCTACAATAAAAAAGGTGCAGTCAGAAAATGTCTCATTATCCTAAAAGACCCGAGGCACTTTAGATGGGCTGAGCTTTTGAGCACTCCTGCTACGTCCACAGAAAATTCTGCACACGTTCTGCCATGGTGCTCAGCACAAAACCACTATGAAGTCAACGCTCCCTCCCAGTACCGAGGGTGGCAAAACCGATGGAGTTTGCAAGTGGAAAGGACACGGATCATCCATCCCCAAGCTCCCCGGGTCACCCCTCATGGAGCAGCAGGCTGCTGCTCATGACACGTCCCCTCATTAGCTGATTTTTGTGCTGTTAAGGAGCTCCTGGGACAGCGTGGAGACAGATCACATATACACAACTAGTAGCTCACCATGTGTGTCAAATTCTTGTTATAATCGCACAAAAATCTCATTGAAGCTATTGGGCCTGACTTGAACCTCATCCATGTTACAGTGACTGCTCTGGTGACAACAAGAGCTATTTCTGTCACAGGCTGGGGAGGGAGCAGGAGCAGAGTCTGACCTCATCCCCACCATATCCTGAAGAGTCTCCTCTGGGTTCGTGCTGGTGCAAAGGAGAATACAGGTAGAGCTCTCCGGGGACGGCTCCAACCTCCACTTCACGCTGCAGCCTGATGCTGAGAAACGAGCCTCACAAACTCCGTTACCTCGCAGCAGGCATCTGCAAAGCCTCGTCCCAAGGGGAGGGAGGATGCTCAACCAGAGGAGAGAGGAGCACGAGCAAGGTGGGCTGTCCCAGGAGATGCACCATCACAGAGCTAACCTGCTGGCTTTGGTGCAGGTTAAGTTGCCCCTGCAAATGGTTCAGGTGGGGTTAGGCACAAGTTACCCAACATCTCTGCACAATCACTAAATCCAGGAGGTCAAAATGAGGCCACTGATCATAATTTGGTGAGAAGCAACGTTTTTACAGTGCGCGTGAGTTCAAAGCTAAATAAAGCTGAAAGCAAGTAGTGAAATCTATGTCAAATGTTGCTGATATTTCTGTTTGGCTTCTTTCAGTCTCCTTAAATCTTAAAAAGTAATTTGTGGCTTCCTAATAACGTAAGACCTATCTCTCCAGGGTATTTTACCATCTAACAGCAGGAAAGCTATTAAGAACAAAGTTCCTGAGTCACTTTTGCTCCTTGAGCACTGCAGAATTCTGGTGGGTGCAAACACAGGCAGGCTGCCTTCCCACTGCTACCAAACACGCCGGTGGCAATAGGAATGCGTAACAGCAGCGTGCCAGGTACCCTGCTGACCAACGCAGGAGCAAGGAACGACACTGTGCCTGGACACATCTTTCATCACGGCAGCTGTACTGCAGATTTTTCACCCCACACTACGGTCAGAAGAACCAAGAGGAAAACAGAGGCTCTTGAATTTGTCTGCTTCGGTGTTGCGATTTTTACACCCTTACCGAAAGCGCGTGGAGGTCGGGAGGGCCCAGCGATGGGAGGGGGAGGCTCATTTCCAGCACTACAGTATTTTATCAGCTCTGCATTGCTGAGACACCACACGAAAGCAGCTCAGAGCCAGGGAGTTTGTGGTATGATACGGGGAGGTTTCCTTATCAGCGACGTCAAACTCAAAACACATCAGTGGCAGCCTGAAAATCAGCGGTATCGGCAAAGCGGTGGAGAGAGAAAAGCGGGGCCAAAGCCGCAGGCTGCCTTCAGCAGGGTGCGTGGGCTGCACAGCTCAGTTCAGCCCCACGCAAACACCTTGACCCCGGCACTAGTGCTCTGTCTGCTGCAGAAAGAGGGGGTTCTGGCTTCCACCCCCTCGGCGGACACGCGGCCCGAGCTGCCAGCAGGCCGGCACAGGCACACCCTGGCATGGCCAGCACCCCCGGGGATGCCACTGTCCTCCTCGGCAGGACCCCCTGCCCCTGGCCTGGCAGCCCTGGCAGCTCACCGCTGTCTTCGGCGCGCGCGAGCGAGGCTGCCGGGGTGACCTGGATTCAGCCCAGGCTGGTCTCACCCGGCCTCAGCATCTCCAGAGCCCCAGCGGAAAGGCCGAGGCGACGGAGGAGACAGGAGGCATCGCAGGGTACTTCTGACCAAGAGCGGCACGCGGGTTTGCAGGGGGAAAAGTAAGTGTGACACAGCAGCTGATTACATTTCTATGCATTACCAGCGGTCATTTCTCCCAACCCGTCACGGACGGTGCTTTTTACGGAGAGTGTAAAATTAAAACAAACACGTATTGAATTACAAGGACGCTTACAATGTAAAAATAGACCAGCGAGTAACCCAAACCTCAATTCAGCAAACGCAAATTCCCGCACCAAGGTGCCCATATGTTTTACTGAATCCGAGCAAAAGGGTCAAAAAAATGTTGGTCTTCCATTGGGTTCTGCTATTTCAGGCTTTAGCTTTAAATACGAACTCGGCTGCTGCCGTATCTCCTAACCTGAGTCTCAGCTGCTGTCTTATCTCTCGCTGACTATCAGCTTGTGCTTTTCCCACAGGTTTCCTACCTGGAGACAATCGAACACCCAAAGTCCTCAGCTTTGCACACCTGCCCTCCCCTAAGAAGCGTTCACGTGCTGGAAAATAAACAGTGAGATCTCAGATGAACGTTTTGCATTGGTTTTTAAGGTTTGTGATTTTTAAACTACATTTATGTTTGGTTTTTTTTAAAGGCCCTGTCATATAGTCATGCTGGGCTTTGCTTGGGATCCACTCCCCACAGTTCCACGCTCCCTGACAGCTACTTCTGCGCCCGCAGGCAAGCAGCCACCACAGCACTGAACAAACACGAGTTTTCAAGAGCTGGGAAGTGTGAGAGCCATCCAGACAGACTAAGGCAATCGCTGCCTGGTTGCTTTTGCTGCCCTCAAAACAGGCAAAATCTGCACTCACGTCACTATAAGTTTTATGTCGTATTCTGAGGTAGGAGGCATCTGATCTCCAAGACGTATTTCCCTTGGAGCTTTACCCACAGCACCACGTTATTTACTTTTACATTATGTCACATAACCGCCTGTGCCAACAGCAGCGATAAAAGAAAACAATGCAGGGATTAACGTTTAAAGGGGCACAAACTGTGGCCGACTAATTTTAGCTTACGCACCCAGCACACGACTTCTGTGACAGGCAGCACGGAACCTGGGGACTTTTCAGCACGCTGCAGACGCCTGGAGAACGGGCAAGGTTTTGCTTACTCTCAGCTGGGCGCAGTGAGAATATTCTGCAGCTGCCTGAAAACACAGCAGAGCTGTAGCACGGCCCCAGCGCTCAGCAGAACGGCAATGCAAGCGGGTACCCTGGGCTGGTAGGTTGCCAACAGGTAAAGGGAATATCGAACGAGACAGATGTACAACGGGACGGGGGGAAAGGGAGACTGAACATTTCTCCTGGTGAGCAAAGCTCTCGCGCGTTCACATCCGTGCATATTTTCCAGGCAGGCTCTGGAATACTGTACGCGGGGGTATAACGGTTCTGTTTCCTGGCGTGTGACATGGGATGCATGCGTCAGACACCCTATTTTTATCTTTTTCTCTGTGTAACACAGTCCGAAGCGCTTCTCTTAATAACTCAGCGGCTGAGTATCGGTGACAAAAGCTGCTCTCGGCTACGGCGTTCAGAATAAAGGATGTGCCTTTCCTACGAGCGTGCTTTCCTTGGCAATACGTAGATCCAGGAGGAAAGAGCTGTACTTTCCCCTGCTGTGGAAGCGTAAAAGGACTTCGCTGCAAATAAGGATCAGGTGCACAGTGTTATTTGGGAAGGAAAACTCCTTCAAAAGAGGTGAGGATACAGTAGCCACCTCGTTTAGTACAAAGGAAAGATGCAGGCAAAACTGAAATAGGCAGGTAGGACCTCTGTGACCAGTGGTTTGGTTTTGGGATGAAAGTGGGTCATATCCTCCTGTTCTGACCGGCCATTGATTACTTTGCTCTCTTCCCTTTTGAGCAACACTGTTAAAAATGTTTGAACTGGTCTCAAATGACATTTGCATTTATATTGTCTGAAGCTGCTAAGATCAAAATCAGGCTTAATTGTGGGCCTGTTTTACACTCCTCTAATCCTATAAAAAGTGATGTAGTCACTGGTAATTAACACCAGAACCGGACCTATCACAGTTTGGCTCTTTGTCACCCTACCTCATCTTACGCAAGAGCGAGGGAAAGGCTGCAACAGCCGGGCGACGGCTCCACCGCACCAGCCTTGCCCTGGGATTCCTACACCTCTCTGTCATCGCTTTCACAACACCCTCTCCCACCAACATGTCTCTCTTCTCACCAGTAGACTGCTGCTCATCCCAGCGCAGGGTGCCAAAGCAAATCCCAGCCTTTCCCCGGGGGGCCATGCTGCGCACCGTGCGCTCGGGCTGGATGCCTTCCTGTGTCCAGGTGCCGCAGTGCTGAACACCAGGCTCCCTCCTGGCCAGCAAAGCCCATTTCACCCCTCGCAGCCAACGTCAACAGCAAGGCACCCCCTGATTCGCTCCTACAGGAACGACAGCCTGAGGTTTATCACAGACCTGAGCATGCCCAGCCTGCCTGGACTCCAGTTGTGTGTCTGGTGCCTCTCTGTGAAATCCAGCCAGCAGAATTAAACAGACTTGAAAAACAAGGAGCAGAAGGAGGTGAGGTGCTTTTAAACGTGAGCATTAGAAAAATAAGCAAAACCTCCCCAAACCTTGCTGTTCAAATTTTGAGGAATGTTTGCAAACGCCACGTCCACTCAAATGCTACTTTGCACTGGTGGTTATTGCAGAGTCTGTCAGGAAAACTTCTGTTATTTAAACCACGGCACTAACTTTAATGAACGTGGCTGAACTGCCCCGCGTGCTCCCTTCCCAGCATTTCGTGTTTTTGGCACGCCGAAGCATCTGTTGAAATGCTCGGAAAGCTGCCTGTCACAACAAGGAACCCTCTGTTTCTGGAGAGGCTCCTGGAGGCCACCGAAAGAACCGGTTCTGTTCTGCTGGGACACACCAGCCAGGTCCACTCTCTGCACCCACCCATGCCCCGAGGAAACACGGAGCAGCTGGTAAGGATGCTTGCTGGAGGTGATGGGAAAGGGCTGCAAAACCCTACAGCAGAGCATCCTAAATAGTCTAAATGTCCACGGTGGCTGATTTAGGGCTCAGTCCATCTCACTGCATTCAGAGCAGAGATCCCACTAAGAACAAAGTGGGGCATGACCAGGGACTTCATATTCATCCTCTAATATATAATAACCAGTCAGCAGCTTGTTCATGAGACTCTCCAGCCTACTAGAGGCTGCAGCCTTAATGGTAATGATATGCCAAGAAAAATCCATAGGTAACATCTATAACAGCAATGTGTCTAGAAATGTGTGTGCCTGTTCTCCGTACGTTTGTTACATAATGAAGATGAGTAATTACACTCATTTATGCCTCTAAAAATAGTAAGAACAGCATCTACATTTTCTTACCCAACCAGGAAAATGATGGTCACACTGCTTGCAGCAGGTACTGCAGAGCTTACGCTCAGCAATGCTTGACATGTCCGTCTGTCCCACTCGCATTGCTGGAACTGTTCAAGGAATACCCTGAGCCAGTCCAGAGCGAATCATCAGCGAGACTAAACACTGAGTCTGGGGAAAGGGGACTTCTTTCCCTTTTTTTCCCCATCAGTGTTTGGGAATATAATCCCAGTGCTTTCAGAAAGATCAAAAGAGGATAAAATCTATAAAACAGTGACATTTTTTAAGTAATTGCTGCTTTTCTCTTTAAGCCAGAGCTTAGGGAGCTACACACCAAACAGTTTTATTGCTAACTTTCTCAAGCAGTAGATCTTTTTTTTTTTGCTACAGTAACTGCACATGATGAATGATAAAGTGAAACAAATTGTCATGCTTTAAAAATGTACCTTATATACAGCGTCAAAAAAACCCCAAACATCGGGTCAGTGCCCTAATTTTTTTAAAACCAAATTGAATATCAAACTGTTTAAACTACAAAGGAAGTGCACAGACATTCTGGATATTGATTTTAGCCGTGAGTGCCAAGCATGCATAAAAATAGGGTCATCAATCCTATTTTTAAGAAACGGAATTTATTTTTAGCCACCATGTAGGAGCACTAGAAGACGTAAGCTGTTGCATCATGGCTTTAAACAGGAAGAGAGGAAAGCTGGTCTGGCGGGCAATGACTGTCATGTGAAGCGAAGACGCTGAGGGCAAGGTCAGTAGACCCAGGCGTCTATTTTCACATGCACTGCAGAGATCCTGCCCGACCTTTGCCTGGGCAGCCAAAGAACTGCCCTGCCTCTGTGCTCCAGGGCCAAAACCACCCTGAGACCTGCTGCTGAAGCTCTGGGGGAAAAAAAAGACAAGAAAAGATTCCCCTCCATATCACAAAACCCCCTCCATCTATTCTGCCCTCTTTTGGTTCTGAGCTCTTTGCTATGGGAGGATTGAGGAAAAAACACACCTCGGGTGCCCCAAGGCAGGGGATTGTAGAGGCTCTCCCCTCAGACTCCCACCCAAAGCAAAGGGCTGGACACCAAGTGCCATGGGAAGCGGCTGATTGCCCAAGCAGGTCTCACCCCACGCCAGAGCTCCCTGCTCCAAAGGGAAGGCGGGCAGCTCTCCAGCAGCAGCCCGGGGCAGTGGCAGGGAGCCCGCGGGCAGCTCTGCTCTGCGCTACGGAGCAGGTTCCCGGCACCCTGCGGGTTGAGGAGCGGCCCTGGCAGCGCGGGTTCAGCCGGCCGTGCCGTGCCCGTGGGGCACCAACACCCCACCAGGCCACAGGCCTCGCCGCGGGGTCTTGCGGCACCCCTGGCCCTTTCCAGTTGGTCCCCTCCACCTTCACCATCGCGCTCTGCGGGGGTACGTGTTTCAGCCACAGCCAAACTGCTCACGTGCTCTTTGTATTTTTTAGGTCTCTTGCCCAGAAGGACACTTCTATGTGAGATCATAGAATCACAGAATGGTGGGGGTTGGAAGGGACCTCTGGAGATCATCCAGTCCAAGCCCCCTGCCAGAGCAGGAACACCTAGGGCAGGACACACAGGAACAGATCCAGGGGGGGTTTGAAAGTCTTCAGAGAAGGAGACCCCACAAACTCTCTGGGCAGCCTGGGCCAGGCTCTGTCAACCTCACAGCGAAGAAGTTTCTCCTCCTGTTGAGGAACTTCCTGTGTTCCAGTTTGTGACCATCATCCCTCATCCTATCACAGGGCATCATTGAAAAGAGCCTGGCCCCTTACACTTGACACCCACCCTGCAGAGATTTGTAAACATTCACAAGATCCCCTCTCAGGCTTCTCTGCTCCAGGCTAAACAGCCCCAGGGCTCTCAGCCTTTCCTCATCACAGAGATGTTCCAGTCCCTTCAGCATCTTTGTAGCCTCCATTGGACTCTCTCCAGTATTTCCCCATCCCTCTTGAACTGGGGAGCCCAGAACTGGACACAACACTCCAGATGTGGTCTCACCAGTGCACAGTAGAGGGGGAGGAGAACCTCCCTAGACCTGCTGGCCATACTCTTCTTTATACACCCCAGGAGACCATTGGCCTTCTTGGCCACAAGGCCCATTGCTGTCCCAGGGAGAACTTATTGTCCACCAGGACACCCAGATCCCTCTCCATGGAACTGCTTTCCAGCAGGACAACCCTTAACCTGTACCAGTACACGGTGTTGTTCCTCCCCAGGTGTTGGACTCTACACTTGTCCTTGTTGAACTTCAGTAGGTTCCCCTTTGCTCTGCTCTCCATCCTGTCCAGATCTCGCTGGATGGCAGCACAGCCTCCCAGTGTCTCAGCCACTCCTCCCAGTTTAGTATCATCAGCAAACTTGCTACTCTGTGCCTTCATCCAGGTCATGGATGAAGATGTTGAATGAGACTGGACCCAGCACTGACCCCTGGGGAACACCAGTGGCTACAGGTCGCCAGCTACTGGACTCTGGACCAGTGATCACAAACCTCTGAGCTCTGTTGTTCAGCCAGTTCTCAACCCATCTCACTGTCTGCTCTTCTAACCCACACTTCCTGAGCTTCCCACGGGGATGTTATGGGAGACAGTGTCAAAAACCTGGCTGAAGTCAAGCACCTAGGACTGAGAGGGGCACATCATCCTGACCAGGTACCTCATCCCTTTGCAGCAACCAAACATGCAATAGGGGCTGCCAGTTTTGGGGTGAGCTGCAAAGCTCAGCTCCAGACCACTTCTCAGTGTGGATTCAAAATGGAGGTGCTAAACTTGGACCACTTGGATGCTCCTGTACACTCTGTTCTGTGGTTAGAGCACCGGCCAAAAAAAGAGGAGCAGCTTATTCAAAACAGCAGAGCAGACAGACTTCAGAATAAAAAAACAAACAAACCAACCGACCAACACACCAAAACCCCCCAGAAAATAGAACACCTCCTTAGGAGCTGAGATGACCCCCTGGCTGTAATACCTTCTGCTGAATTTTATCTTACACAGTTAACCAAAAAAAGCAAACAGTTTATGCCCTGTGCGACTTAACACACACATTGCTACCACCGCTTTCACTTGCTTCAAATGAAAATGGAACAGGAATTCCTACAGTTTTTTGTGCTACTTTCAACATTTATTTTTCCTTTCTAAAACTAATTTTCCTTGGATTGACTCAAACTCTGCTTTAAGATCCAAATGTAGTCAGAGCTGGCCCACGAATGAAAATAAGATGGCTTGCTCCTGCAAAGGGCTAAACCTGGGCAGAGGGTGAGAGCCGGACAGGGGAAGAGAGTGAATGGAAAACAGCAGGAGTGTGTTTTATGTGGCACTTTCCAGTGCTGCCACTTGGACTCTAATTCAGCAGTGCAGCACAAGAGCAGCTGTTCACATCATGATGAATAAAGATCTATATAAAACTTACAGCTGCAAATACGCTGCGAGGAATTATTAATCTTAATGTAATAGAGATGGTCTACACTCAGTCACTGGCTCACAAGTCATTTCAGTCTCTATCCAGGGAAAAACATCCTTCGTGGCTGCTGGCTCTCAGCACAGCCATGAAATCTCCTGTCTAAACAGCCACAAGACACTGCTCCCTATTTCTAGGAAGGATTTTCCTCCTCAAAAATACGCGTAGCTAGAAACCTACCCAAGTCACACTCCTCCTAAAACTGTTAGACTCACAGTCTGTGAGTCTAGCAGAAAAGCCCATCAGAACAGGAGTTACTAACAGAATGAATTTGTAGGTCTGAGGCACCTTATTCACTGGGACACTGGGAAATCATTACTACTTGTGTGTCGCCTTCTACCATGAGACCAAAGAGACTTTTCCCAAATCCTTGTTGCCCCACCACACTGCCCAGCCCCACTCTGAGGTGACGGGGGGCAGCCAGCCCTCTCTGCACCACGGCCCATCTCTAACAGTGCAGCTATGGGAGCCTCCAAAACCTCCTTGCAGGAGTCTCCTGCGAGAGTCATTCCCCCGTGGAGGGACAGAGGTGGCACCCACACCAAGCAGTCCACTTCAATTAGGAAGTAGTTTTCCTCTCTGTGAACAGCCCCGCACGTCCCCAAGGAGCCTGTCACTGGTTCTCCCACAGGAGGAGGACAACCTCCCCCCTGGACAGCTAGTCCTGTGACAGGACCACGCGTGACCTGGGGCTCTCCAGCCTAGCAGCCTGTGTGCACGTGGATCCTCAGCAGTGTGAAGCTGATGCACGGGAGGCTTTCAAATGGCAATTAAGTAAAGGCATGCTGGCAACAGGGAGAGGAGCTCTGGAAACTGCAGATTAAAAATCCAGGTCTGGGGAGAAGTCCCATGTGACAGTGTCCTTCCTGGAACTACCCAGCCCCTCCATCTACCCAGCTTCACTGCGTTTCCATTTATCCTCAGCTTCCCTAACAGCTTTCAGCTTGGACGGTCAAACTGACGGTCATGTAAGAGTTAAAAAAAAATAAGATCACAGGAGCACTGGAACAGGAATTTATTCCATATTCATAAGCAGATACCCCGGGCCAGCTTATACTGGTGAACCTGTCTTTTGTCACGCCACTGACACATCACTCCCGTGCAGCAAGCTCCTGTCTGCGGGTGAGCACAGGCTGCCCTGGGATCCTCGTGCATGTGTCAGGTGCCACCGGCGTGCAGCACGGGCATGATGCCCTCCTGGATGCCCATCCCAGCCATGGCACAGTGCCGCTGCCAACACCCACGACTTCTGCAAACCTGAGACACCCCCCGCACCCTGAATGTCACTTATCACTCACTGGCTCACCAGTGCTGCAGTCACTGCATGACTCTGAACTCCCACCCCTGCAAACCTGAGAGTAACACCACACAGTTCCCAGCTACCACCAAGGGTTACCTGCTTAAGGGTCAATGCTGCTGAGGTGCTTTTCCTGCACATCAAGAACACCACCAGCTCACGTGGGACGGGGCAACGCAGTCCCAGCCAATATACCTCCGGGGTTCACAGACTGCAGTGAGACAATATTAGACCAGAAATGGTTGCTTTTCCCCTAAGTTTTAACTCCTATTCCAATGACATGTATTTAAACTGCTACAGAACACGAAAAGCTGGGGCTATGTTTAAAGGCTTTATCTCTCTAAATATTTGGAGAGCTATAAATACTGAGCCATGTTCATAATATGAATATTGGACTTTCTGTTCAGTTGCCACGAAAATTACTATAAATACACTTCAAATTCTTAATTTCTCTGACCTGCCAAGAACTCCTTTAAACGGACAAAAAAATTCTTATGTAAGACATCTTGCTATTTAATTAGCCATTGGAGCACAGAGCAGGAGCTGAAAACTCAGTGATGGAGGCAGACAAAGCACGTAGAGCACTAGCATGCTATAGAGCTCTGAGTGGGACTTACTATGACCAGACACTCCGTGAGTCAAGCCCTGACTGTTTTCCGTATTTGGGGAAGGGAGGAAGCAGGAAGAGAGGCTGCCTGAACTTCTCCAATAAACCTCCTTGCTTTTTCTTCTGCAAGTCACATGGATATTGATGGCTTCCAAATTTCACAGGACCTCTGTCCGTTTATTTTTTAATGTAGAAATGAACTATAAAAAGGAAAGCATTTGAAGGCATTTTATAAAAGCACAGAGCAAGGATGGCCTTGTGACTGAAGGAGCAGTGAGCTGGGCACGGGGTGATCAAGTTCTCATTTCCAGCTCTACCAGATAGTTTTTGCTTCATCACAGTTATGTGACTTGATTAGAGCAGAGGAAATTTCATAACAAGTTTTTACGTATTTCCAGTTTGCTCTATGTTTAATCAATTTGTGCTTCAGCCTTATAAAATAAAAGCCAGTAATTGTGCCATGTGTCTGGATAACCCTTTCTTCGCTACAGACAATGCAGTGCTTCCCAGCCCTCTGGTTCCAATCCTCACGTGATTTACACCCACGTTCCTCAGGGAATAATGCAGATTAACGCAACCCTCATGCTCTCTGGAGTGAGAAAAGTGCCATCTGCATGTGTGTGTTCCTCAAGACAGGTTCTGCTCCCATTGTTTCAACCCCAAAAAAGTGTTGTCATCAAATAGACAAAATTCATAAACATGCTATTTGTGACTCCTGTCTCAAGAGCAGCAAAGGACAGTGTGTTTTGCCAGGTTACTACATACTTCTGGTCCTGCTCTCCTTCCACACGCCACCTTTGACCCACCTGGTCCTACAGCTCCAGGGATGCTGCAGTTTTACCTGAGAGCAAGCCTTCCACAGAAAGCATCTTAATGTAGCAATACAAATAGGTCAGGTATATCTTATAGCTGATCTTCAAGGTCTTGACCTCCAAGAGAGTCTGGTAAAACTGAGAAAAATCCCAAGAGACTGGATTCCACACTGCGAGTTGTTGGGGAGCAATGGTGATGCTGTCAGTTGACATCACTTGTTTTCCAAAATAAAAATAAATAAAAAAAAAAATAAAATGGATGCAACAGAGCAGACTCTCTGATCAACAAGCATAACACAAGCAGCACTGCCCACAGAATCACAGAATCATAGAATCACAGAATGGCTCAGGCTGGAAGGGACCTCCAAAGGTCATCTGGTGCAGCCCCCCTGCAGTGAGCAGGGATACCCTCAACTAGACCAGAGC
>WUAM01000377.1:1420698-1443719 GCA_024336885.1 Actenoides hombroni | reverse complement strand
GTAGCCTCTTCCACTGGTCTACCACCCTCAATGTAAAGAACTTCTTCCTGATATCCAATCTAAATCTACTCTTCTCTAATTTAAACCCATTATCCCTTGTCCTTTCACTCCAGGCCCTCGTTAACAGCCACAACAGGCCACAAGGGCTAAAATCAACTGAAAGGCCTGTGATTTCCAACAGCAAGTAAATAAAATAAGCACGAGAGACTCTTAGATGAGCTTTCTCAACATATAGGCACTATTTTCAATTGATCCTTCTAAATACTGTCATGTTGAGTAACATTATTTAGCAACAGCTGTTGCACTAGGATTTCATCCAAATACTGACAGGCTAATACCACAAACAACCTCATTTAAAGCTAGTAAGACAGCCAAATAAAATATTGCAAGTATTAATAGCAGAATTTGCCAATAAAAGCTTTACAGAGTAGCTTATCTGCTGCTGCAAATGGATAACACCTTGCTGCAGGCAGGATGCCAGTGCACAACTGGAACCCGAGGAGGATGCTGAGGGTAACACTTCCTCCTTCGAAGGGAGGTACGATGAGTACTGGTGACCAGGACCTGGGTTTTCACATCCAAACCAAGACAGCATCTTTATCAACGTGGTGACTTCAAACAAAAGGCTGTCACCAGGTTGGTGCCTAGGTCAAGACTCAGGCCAGACATCGGAATGCCAAAGTCTTAAAAGGCACCGCTCCTCCCCATCATACTCAAGATTTTCTTGGGTATCTAACCTAAGAAATAAACCTTGGTCCTGGTGAAATGGTAAGATCTTAAAGCTTTCTCAGTTACACGTAATTATAGACAACACATCAAGTCAGAAGGAAACAGGGAAAAGCCGGGTGATTCATACCACCTAACTTGGGAACACACACGCTGGAAAACAACAGGGTCTAGTCACCTTGGCTGCCTTCACAGCCAGCCAAATGAGACGTGTACTCTGAAGGTGTGACTTACTCGAGCTGCTTCAGATGTTCAGATGAGAGTAAAATTAATAGCTCCCTGACGTGTATACCAATGAGCCTTCCCCTGATTACAGAGGGAAACTAAGGCAATTAGCTCAGTTGCGGACAGCCACGGTTAGCCAAATAAACCCAAAACGTAAAGTTGCCCCTGCCAACAGCCCGGGACACAGTGCAAAGCGTGAGTGTCCCGGCAACCCAGGGCAGTGCTGCAGGAAAGGCACACTGCACTTTGTCCCAAGAGACAGGGAGCAGAGCTGCTGCGAGAAGAGCCCGCGGCAGACACAAGGCTTGCACTTCACCATCACGCTTCGCGGGCAGTTGCCTACAGCTTTTCACAGCAGGGCTATGAGACCGTAACTTGACCAGTGGTACTTTGCAGCCCAGAGGGAAAGGTCAAACAAAGTCAGCTCCATCACAGCTTAACTTCAGGGCTTCAGCTTCTCCACTCTGATTTGGGGGGCCCGGTGTACCCTGGACTTGTCCACAACGCTGGGTGTGCAGCGGGCGGTCATGGCTGGGAGGTAGACACTCAACCAGATCCACCCACAGCTTCTCTCTCAGTGCCTGAGATACAACTAATAATCCTCCCTCAGAGAAGAGGTGCTGCAAGGAACAAGCCACACACGTGCCATGACTGCAGCAACTCCTCCGGTCCCAGCAGCCCTCCCCATCTCCGCTCTGGAGGACACGGGAAATTCTCCAGCAGCATCAGGTACATTTTGGGGGGCCTTGCTGCTGCTGTTGTTTCAAAACAGGAGCGCATGTTAAAATCATAATAAAAGGGCAATACTCTCGCTAATGTTCATTTTTACACTGAATTCAAATTTACTTATATTACATGCCTTTCCAATACAAGAGCACTGACTAATAATTGCAGATATGAGAGTCTAAAGGCCAAATTTCATCATCTTTTCCTTTATTTTATTTATGTTATTTACTCACAACTAGAGGAACAGAAGAATGCTTTTTCCTCATGAGACAATCTTCCTCAAAACATCTGCTATTCCGTTA
Source organism: Actenoides hombroni (assembly GCA_024336885.1). Classification (NCBI taxonomy): domain Eukaryota; kingdom Metazoa; phylum Chordata; class Aves; order Coraciiformes; family Alcedinidae; genus Actenoides; species Actenoides hombroni. The sequence goes on along the minus strand of WUAM01000377.1, from coordinate 1,441,740 downwards.
GGCTTCTCGGCTAAGGCTGCCCTGTGATCAGCGAAGCTGATCTAGAAGGGCACAATCTATTCAGGCTGAGTTTCAGGACCTAAACAGGCTAAACCAAACCCACCGAGCCACAGCCCAGCGCCAGCATTGCCACTGCACTGGTCTTGCTCTTGGCAAACCCTCTGCAACCTGCCCCCGTTTCCAGCAGGGCTCTCGCAGGCAGAGTGGGGCTACATCAGTTCACATAGTTGAAAGCTTTCCTCACAACCGGGAGGAATTTAGAAAAGGAGGCTTTGATGTGCTTGGGACATGTGCTTGAGATTACTTGTGTACCTAGATGCTAGCACATGTGCCTGCAAGTTGTGGTCTAGATTTGTTCTGTCCCTGGCAGCTTGTGTTTGCAGCTATGGGTGGAGTTTGTGTAAAATTCTATTACTGCATGTCATTTTGTAGTCAGTAATACTCTATAATCTAGATTCAGTAGCAATATTTGAGTCTACATGGAGGAATATTATATTATGGCAGAAGAAGAGATACAACACATAATGAGAAAAGCATCACTGCAAGAGAAGTGGTTGAAAATTAATTAGAAAGCCATTTGGAAAATTATTTTATGATAATTAAGGATTATTGATGAAAAAATGCCATCTATACATATATATTTATTTTTTTTAAGGTGCACAGTTCAAGCCATTTTATTAATTCCTGCATATACGGGGAGAGATTTACATATTTTATGTCACTTTTTTTTTTTATTTTGAGATAACAGGCACTATCAAAATATTCTTATCCATATAAACACAACTGCTGCAGGCTGTATTGTGTTTCAAGCAGACCAAATACTCTGTGCATCACAGGAGGTGTTACATGATCTTACTACAGTTCAGCAAAGGGTGGTGGGATTGTTTTGGGTTTTCTTCCCTGGTTTTTTTTCAGCGAGCGCTATCTTCTGTAGACTTTGACAAGGTGAAAAACCAACCCACACCACTTCACACCTCAGCACTTCACAGCTTTTAAGACGTGCTATTCCTCTTCAAGTCAATGAGAGTTTTACAGCTAAATGTAACCCTTCAATACTTTGCCAATTTTCTCTGGTGTTTTCCTCCTAGAAATGTAGGCACTTGGTACGTATATAGTAGCGAGACTGTATTAAAAGACACAGCAGGTGGAAAATAATACAGCCCTGGGAAGTTTTTGTTTTTGCCTCTCCTCACAATCAAAGCTACGCACGAAGCAAAGAGACACAGTAAATAAAGACATTTCACACAGACAAGCACGAAAATCTTCCAAAACAAAGAAAATTAAATTATCTTTCAACTAAAGAACACGCTGCAGTGAAAGACTAAATGAGCGATTCTAATTAAAACCATGCTGCGAAATCTCCTACTTTCCACCACGACAAGAGCCCCAGCCAGTGTTAGTGCCTGCACAGCCACCCTCCAAAACCAGCCGAGCAGCTTCCCAGCCAAACAACGCAAGACGCAGCATCTCAGAGCTACAAAACATATACACTGAAATCATTTCCATAGCAATCATAACAACAGCGTGCCAGGCCCGGATCCGTAGGGAGCGGGTGGCAGGAGGAGCTCGGCCCCTGGATCACCCGGGTGCCGCCCGCTGTGCTGGGGCTGCCGCCGGCAGCACCCACACGGTGCCCGTCCCCTCGCCCCGTGCCCGCTGCCACCCCCTCGCTTTGGCAATGGTCGGCCTCCTCCAGAACAGCGGCTCAGCCTCCTCTGTGCCCCACGTCCCAGGGTGCAGACGGGAGAGCCACGGCGCGGGCAGTCCCAGCCCCGGCAAGCACAGGGAACCCTCTGCAAGCCCTGCTCCCATCCCGTCTCGCAGCGGCCTCAGGTGAAGGCACCAAGGGGGGAGGAAAACTTGGGACCAGGCCTTGGTGCCCCAGCTGCACCTGGGCCGCGCGCACCGCTCAGCTCTCAGCAGCCCTCCAGAAATGAAACGCTGTCTCTCTTCCGACCCACTCCCTCCGAGGTATCGATCTCTTTGCACAGCCACGATGTGCTGCAGGCTCCGGAACTCTTGCCCCTGTCCCTTCATAAGCAGAGAGCCGAGGGGATGGGAATGTGCAGCTTATTAAGTACAGGGTGTTCCACCTCAACATGAGGAAGAACTTCTTGACTGTAAGGGTTGTAGAGCACTGGCACAGACTCCCCAGAGAGGTTGTGGAGTCTGCTTCTTTGGAGACTTTCAAGACCTGTCTGGATCCATTTCTGAGCGACCTGCTCTAGTTCTGTCCTGCTCTGGCATCTGACTGGATGATCTTCAGAGGTCCCTTCCAAGCCCTCCCATTCTGTGATTCTGTGATACAGCAAATACAGGCACCCGTGGCCTGCGCGGAACACACACGATACGCTGATACAGCTCTTCTGATGCAGGCACAGGGATCAGCTAAATATAGCAGGCTTCAATGACCAGTCTAAATTACAGACTTAAATCACGTGGAGAAAGGTACAGTTTGTCCAAAGACAGAGGAAAGCAGTGGGAAGATTTTGGTGGGATAATGGTGGAAAGCTTGGCTCTAGCATCACTACATCTGACTCGCTATCGAGAAATCCAGTAAAAGCTTCAGAGACACGGGGACGTCGTGCCCTTTCAACGTTGGTAGGCACAACAGTGGTGAAACAAAAAGAAGATGCAATCATTCTAAGGGATCCCGACATCAAAGAAACCGAAGGCAAAGAAAAGGAAGGATCCAGTTAACAGCATTCATTGGAAAACCATCAGAAGGAAGCAGCAGCACACCCAGAACCTGCAACCGCTGCCCAAAGTACATCAGATTTTTAAGTGGGCAAACTTAATGGATCTCCTGAAAGCAGAAAGGAGGTCTGCAAGAACAGAGTGCAGATTCTGCAACTTGCTCCCCTTTTCCATGCTATTTTCGGGCAGTTGGCAGCCCCCCCTGCACACGTGTGACACCCAATCTCTAGTAACACCCATGCAAGGCAGTGACAGCGTCCTAATCCAGATTTTGCAGCTAAGAAACCTGGGTGACAATAAGTGACACAATTAATTGCCAGTTGATCGATGTATCCTTGCTTGGTAGAAAACTTAATCACATGCTCAGTATTTAACCCCACGTTACAAAAGTTGAAGGATGCGCTGAAGTGCTCCGTGCCGCTGTAATGGAAAGATCACTTTTCTCAATCTCTATAATGTTTTTTCTCTGACGTTACATGGAAGTGGACCAGCGATATTTTTACACAAGCAGGATTACGAATGGCAAGGGAGGAGCTCCCTTTCTGGTGAGGACGAGGGGTTTTCACCAGCATTTGGCAGTAAACGCTGAGTTCTCAGCGTCCCAAAGAGCAAAACTCAGCGAGGGGCCCTGCGGCGAGGAGCTCCCCAGAAGGCACCCAGGCTGCGCTCTGAGTGGGGCTGCTTTGCAGCCCAGGCAATGGACTTAAACCCCAACGTACACAACGTCAGCGTGCAAACCAGAACCAGGAGCTCCCCCGCTTTATTGGGTACCCAAACATTAAAAACAGGTGTTTAAAAACTGTACTACAAATCTGTCTGCAACCTGTATTATTTTTACTATGTGCAAGTAAATGGATCACTAGAGTGTTTCAAGTGAAGCAACTCCTGCTAAATTATTTCTTAAACGTGGAGGGAGGAGGTGAAAGTTTATTTGCTTTCGCTGCACTGACAGCACGCAACATATTTTACTTATGTGGATGAATATAACAGATGCTGTAACGGATCATCTCCCTTTCATGGCATGTATCAAAGAAGATCTCAAGCTATTCTTCACAAGGCAAGAAATGATAAACCCCTGCTCGTAACGAAAGCTGCAATGTACTTTGAGAGAGCAACTGAGTAATATGACACCATATTTTCCACTGATTCCGCCTGCTTGGAACAGTGGCTGATTAAAATGGAAAATCTACATTATAACCACAGAGACTGACATTCCAGATTACAAGGTATGTTATGGATGTGATTTTTTTTACTTTTCTTACGTATAAAAATTAGAAAGTATAAAACCAGAAATTACTCCAGTGGACTTAACGCTGCTGCAGAAGAGATCTGAAATGCCAACTGGCCTCCAGTGTACCTTCATCCAGTGCACACAATGTAATTTTCATGATATATATATGTTTTATGTCATTTGGAGTACCAAGAAATTAAAAAAAAAATAAAAAATTTAAAAAATCATTTGTCCTGAAATATTACTTTTAAGAATAAAGGACAGATGTCTAGTTGCCAAAGTGGACTTGTAAAAAATTAATCACCTGCCTCATGCAGGTTAGCAGTGTTTGGCAGGTAGGTCAGCTCAGCTCATAATGAAGCATCTGGCTTTTGGTAAAGCTGCATTTTAATTTTAACCGTGTTTCATTTCAGCTTTTGGGCACATGTCAACACGCAATAATCTGACAAGTCTGGAGCAGATTTGTTGATCGGTAACTTTGGTGTGGGTCTTCTGAACTGCAACCAAAACTAAGTCAAGTAACAACCGTGGTTCACACCCAGACCACAGCCTCACAAATCATCTGAACCTCCCTGTAAAGCCGTTTTAAACCCAGTCCTCAACAGCTTACCCATCCACAGCCTCAGTTTCTTAAAAACAGCTAAACTGACTAAGAGTCAGCAGACTCCGAAGTACAAGGTTGAATTAAGCAGGCTAAGCTGACTTGACTTCAGGAGCACCCTAATACTGCTTTGAATGTGGTTTGGGTTGTTTGGGTTTTTTGTAACCGAGGTCAGGTAATTTGAGGCAAGCAAAGGGTCTACCCACGCTGCATTCTTCCTTAGAAAAGCGGGCACCCATCTGTAGCACTACCAGGAGCCTCTTTTGCCTAACCAGAAGCATCTGCAGCTCCTTCTAGGACACTGGGAGGGCAGAAGAAGAGCTGCCAAAGCTCAGAGAGGCCTGCAGAACTGCGGCCTTCTGATGCTGGGACTCTCACCACTTCCAGATGTTCCTCCCAGAAGCGTGCTTTTTCAGTGGAAGGGTGCTTCTACCACAAATTTACTGGGAAAAAAAGCCACCACCACCACCACTGCTGCTGGTCCTTGTGAGAGAGCAATCACTATGCAGATGCAGGGGCCATTTTTTAACATGAATAGCTCAGGCATTCAAATAACGTTCCCAAAAGACAAAAATCTATTAAGAGCATGAATTAAGCAATTGCCAATTTTTATTTTTTTTTTATATTATGACCATTTTTTAAGCTTTCAAATCTGCCAAAACCCTCAGGAATGTCACTGGCTGTTGTTTTTCTCTTCTTGTATCACTTAAACTGAACCGTTTCTTTCTAATACTTTTTTAAAAAGAAACAGAAGGGAGAACAGATCGCACCCCGGGCTCCTCAGCAGATCTTGACAGAGAGTACAAAGGAAGGAGCTGGGAACATTTAGCACATTTGCAGCAGCCTCGCTACCAGCACCACAAACACGGTTGCTGGGCTGCTGTGGCTTGTGCAGGTATTTCCCTAGCACAGTGCTGCAAAGAAACCGCCTCTGTCAACTGTTGATTATATTCCTTGTTTTGCTTCCATCTTCACTGAACACGACCCACTGACAGACACTCCCCAGGCCCACAGACACACTTGCACTTTATTTAGTTATGTTTTAAAAACCAGGCAAGGGGGGGGTGTGGGGTGTGTGTCTTATCTCGCTTGGGACCTGTCTGCACGTGGGAAAGGACAAGGGCAACTTCTAGAGAGAAAATTCAGAGACAGAGCACGAGACATGGCATTTTTGAGCAGGACTGGTGCAATATTAAGCAGGGGACAAAAGGGATGGAAAAGACAAGAACGTATAGCACTCATCAGTCTAGAATGAGTCCTCATTCCTCCCTGGAGAGCACTGACATACATTTTTGAGGTATGCTTCCAAAATCATGATGAATTGCCCTTTCAGTCAACGTGCAGGAAACACTCTGTCCACACTTGCAAACAATTCATCGACTGAAAGGATGCAGCATGAGACCTGAGGACGACGTAAATGAATAAGAGAAGAAAGACTACTACATTTATGTTCTGTCTCTCTTGGTCTTGCAGAGGCTTCCATCGCATTGTTTCTAGCCACTCTGAGTGTGTGTGCTGCTGGCCACCAAAACCAGCCTGAGAAGGGAAGCAGAAAGGACAGCTCTGTGAGCAGCGGTGGAGATAAAGATGACGACTCCGCTTCCTTCCTAGGTCTAACCTAGAAGGTCTTTGCCTTATCAACCACCACCAGAGGACAGCTAGAAGATACCCCACATAGCCAGGGAAATCCCACCGACTCCTTTGCACAAAGGACAAGGCAGAAAGGAAACCAGAAGGGGCCGAGGAAGAGGAAAGCTGAGAGCTGATCATCATCCCCTTTCCCGAGGGAACAGCAACAGCAGAGGAGTGGGAACGCTTTCCATCCCCTCCTCCCTCACGGCTACCACTAACTTCTGATTTGCTGGCAGCCAGGGAGTCCAAACTGAAGGTAAACCTTGGACGTTGGGCTAAATCCTTCGGGCTGGAAAGCGGGACCGAATGTCTCGGCACCCTCACAGGCGGGATGCGTGCCGCGGTACGGCCGGGCCGGGCGTGGGCGAGGGAGCGTTTCTAAAGCAGAGCAGAGTGCATCCCCCAAGCGCTGGCTGGTGGAAATTTCATTTTTCATTTGGAAAGGGTTGTTGCGCCAAACAGCAGAGGCCTGTCCCCAGGACTGCTCATAAATCAGAGCCGGAGCTGCGTTTTCAGGGTCATGAAATCTTCGCTGGCTGACAGCACACGCTTTCCAGAACGGCTCCCTTCTGGACTTGGCCCTTCTCAGGGAGGCCAGCAGCTACCTATGCATACAGCTGTGCTCGGGGAGCTACCCTGTGGGACCAGCTTCATGCGAAATACCAAAGAGAAATTCCCCCCCTTCCCAAATTACAACCTTCTAATGATGAAAAACCTTGATAAAAAGCTTTCCATGGGCTCTCTTCCATCTATTGGATTTATAGAAGCAATAGCAGCCTTAAAACATCTGCCAAATCATTCGACTTTTCAGTTTTGATTATCTGTCTGCTAGTTTGAGGTTATAGTTTGTTTAACTATACAGATGCAAGAAGTGAGAAAGCCATTCAGCTGAGATTTATTCTTAAGAAGGACCGGCTGTCTAAAACAAGGCTATAAACCGTGGGCTCCCTGTCTGGTCTGCTGCATGGTTGCGTGGCTTTGTGCTATTAATTGCAACCTGGCTAACAGGTGCTTGCCAAGGTCTTTATACCCTCACCAGAAGAAAGGATTATATTTCCATCTGGATAAAAGGGTGACGCCATCTTCTAAAAAGAACTCAAGAGCAGCACAGAGAGGAAGTCCACTGTGGCATGACAAGCTGAATCACCACTTACTAACGAGAACATGCCCTCTTCTCTGCTCTGGCAGACCCAGAACGGGAAGAGGAAAGCAGCTAGCACAATTTTTCCCACATCCACTCCTCTTGGTCAGGTGTCAGATGGCCATGAGCTGGACCCAGCAGGGACTACTTTCCTCCTAGTCCCCCTGACTCCCCCAGCAATGGTGACAGCCTGTTTTTCCCAGCAGACTTGCAGGCACTGGTGGATCCCTACCAAGATAAGCATTTAGGCACGCACTGCGGGGAACTGAGGAGTCCTATACTATGTACTTAAAAATTAACCACAGGCTCACTCTTGCTGTGCAGCATCAGAGCATGGCTGTGAAGGACTTGCCCCACTCTGCCTAGAAGACCCTTCCTCTCAGCTTCCTTATCCCTCCATCTCCTTCCCGTCATCAACGGTGAACACCCCTTTCCACTCTTTTTCATTAGCTCTTCATTTCTGTCTTCCTCCCCTCTTGCTTTCAGCACAACTGCACAACCTCACTCTATTAACTGCTTGTGCAGCCAAGTGCATGAGGAGTCCTGCACGAGACTGTGATGTCAGAACATAAAGCCCCAGAATGCAGTCACAGCTCTCTGGACTGACTGCTGCCCCTGAAGTTACAACGGGTTGATCGACGTGTCTTTCTGTATCCTGAGGGGCTTGCAAAAGATATTCATAGCTCTTGGGTCTGGAAGATGAAAGCACTCTGACAGATACCTGCAGTGGCAAGCATCTGGACCTGGGCTACTTGAGCTCGTTATCCGAAAGCAACAAAACCAAGGGATCCATGGGAAGCAAACGATAACACGCTCCACATGTTACTGGGGTGCACAAACAGCTCAGAGGCATGTTGGTGCCTAATTATGGTGATGTGGAGATACACAAAAATACTGAGGCAGCAACTGCTTTAGAGAAGAGTTTGACACGTATTAGTCATAAGGGGATTTAAAAATCCCAACATATGCCTCAAGGCCTTTGAAAATTGGACCCAAAGTGCCTACTTGAGATCCTGTCAAGAAACAACACAGCCAACTCTTCTGAGCAAGTCTCCTGGCAGAGACAAGCATTTTGACTGTGTAAATCAGTAGGCAAATCATTGTCTTTTGCCTGTAAAATGAGGGAGTTCAGACTATTCATCCGTTCACAGGCTCAGATCTGTACTGGAGTGCACCATCCATTTGCAACCTCGACCACCTCGCTGCAAAGCAATACAGTGAAAGGCAAGACAGCATTCACTGCATCTTCAATATTAACGTTTTCCCAAGAGGAAAACAGATTCTGGCTAGTACCAGTTACCTAGATAAAAAATAATACCTCTACTACTCCTTTTCTTCCCTTTTTCTAACCAATTTATCTACCTCATGTCAAGAGTGATCTTGAAGAAAATTCCTGGCATTATTTTGTGTCAAAAAAAATGAGTAATAATCAAGACTTTTGAAAGTGCTTACTAGACCATTCTGCACATTTGAATCTATTTTTCACCATTTAGTCCAGTCTTCTATGGGAGTACATCATACCCTTTAATTAAACATTCTTGAGTATTTGGATTTTATCTCACAGAAACACCGCACCCTGCTTGTAAAAATTCCATCTCAGGCAGCCAAAATGCTTGACTTATTCCAAAGATGAGTTATTAATGAGAGTATCTATAGGCCGTGTATTTATAATCTGGTGCCATCCCTCCCCATGGAGCCCAAACTTTTATCTGCCAGATTACTTACCTGCAGCTGAACCAGAGCCATCGCTGGCTGGAATGCAACCCCCATCTCATGCACCTCCCCTCACCACCACTCTCAAAACGAAGAATGGGAAACGGGTCCAAATGGAGGATGTTTTTAAGACATTCTGGACGTCAACGCCTTGAATTAAATTCACCTCGTTTACCATACGGCTGTAGCTACCCAACTCTTGTGGGTTTCCTTAAGTCCCCATTCAGTTCACCTTGCTTTCCACTCAGAGAAACCCCCACCCTAGTCGCGAGCTCCTGCAGATGCAGAGGTGCCAGCGGGATGCCAACAGGCATCGCTTCTCTCCCCGCAGCGTTCCCGTGCCTCACCTGGCACGGCACGCGGCCCTGGCACAGCCAAAGCCGGCCGGGGCACCAGCCCTGTTCTGAGTCAGAGCAGGGAGTACCCTGGGCTGCAATCCCCACCGGCAACGACAACTCGCAGAATCCTTCCCCGAGCGGAGGGGTAAAAGCCGGTGCCAGCCGTGAGCTCACCGGCACCGCTCCCCAGCGCCGCTGCCCTGCCAATCTTCCGCAGCATTTTTAGCTCACTAGGTGCGCCGGCTCAGCCCACTCTCACAACATTTAGCAATCGGGAACAGCGATAGCTTGGGGCTGCCACAGCAGCCAAACGCACAAACAGGCAGCAGCAAAACGTGAGGGAGAGGAACGCTGCGTTACGGGGCTCATTAGCCCTCACCAGCAACTGGGAGTGCTCTAAAGCCTAGGGCTGCTGGCTGCAGAGGGGAGCGTGCGGCTGTCCCGCGGAAGGAAATCCACGGGAAATCCTGCTGGCACGAAATACGCCGACAGCCAGCCAGCAGAAGCCTCCAGTGAGCAAGCCCTGTGCAGATAGATGATGGAGAGATAAGGAGCGAGCGGTGCCAGCACTGGGTTGGGGCAAGACTCTGCTGCTGCGGGCAGCTGCCAGCACCCGCCAGGCTCGGCCCTCCTGCGAGGCAGCGGCAACTGCCCCGGCAGCCTGCCACGCTCAGCACTGCCTGCCCCTTCCCAGGCTCAGGGCTGGGGAGGCAGGGTAATCTCAAAGACCGGAGAGCATCCAGCACGATGTCCCAGTGCAAAGCTCTTCAGCTCCAGAGAAAAGTCACCAGCAAGGAGGAGTCGCTACAGCCAAGGAAAAAACTGGTCTCCAACCTTGGACTTTATGTGGCACCCATGAGAGACTCCTGCCCTCCTACAACAATGCTCTTCTTGTCCAGCACTCTTGCCTCAGAAATCTTTTGATTCTTGGACCTTTCACCACATACACAAAGAGATGGAGCAGCAGCAGCAAGGAAGCTAATGTTGCCTGGAAAAAGAAAGATAAACATGCTCTGGCTGCAGAGAATGGAACCTCCTGGCAATTTTGCTGGGGAACTGTGCCATGAGCAGCGGATTCTCTTTTGGATTTACTTCTTCTCTACCTTAGCATGGTCTCCAGTTATGTGGAGGTATTAGTGTGAGAAATCTCCTGGTTTGGGAAGCAGGATGCTAGTGAAAAGGGGGTTGAAATGGAGAAGGGAGGAAGAGAACTCCTCTGCATTCTTCTCTTGTTGAAGGTAAAAGGGAAGAGCTTTAACAAAAGCAGAATTCAAGCAAGCTCCCCCAAGGCTGTGACATAAGAAATACCTGACTGCCCACATGGGGAATCACAAAACACAACACAAAAGGGTAGTGCAAGAGGTGAGAGCAGTTTTACGAGGGGTTTCCCTGAGTCAACACAATTGAAAACACTGGGAAATATTAGAGGGAAAAGCTTGAGCCAAAATCTATCATCTGAAGACACTCAGATACTGTTTGAGCTTATACCTGGGTGTGAACTTTGAAGCTTGGGCTCCTTGCTGTATAACACAGCAGACTAAATCAAACTGGACCCAAACACCTGTAACATCTGGTAATATGTTGGTTCAGAGATGCATTTTACAGCTTTTGACACTAACAGATCTATCAGAAGTTACTCCCTAGACTTCCTCCTCCTTTCACTTATTTTAAAGTATTTGTTCTTTAAATATCTTCTTTATTTATAAGTACTTACTGTTTCTCTTACAAAAACTATTTCTAATTGCTTTCTTTCTTTTTGAAAGTAAATATCATCCATTCATTCAACTCTAGTGTAAGCCAGAAGTTTTTAAGTATTTCCTCAGATAACTCTGGCCAGGATGGCAACGTCAGCACGGAGAAGCTTTTTCTGTCCCTCTTTATGTTTCTGTTCTTCTTGAAGAGAGGGATGTTCAGGTTGTAATGAAAGGACTGAAAAATACATTAATCCTTATTAAACTGGTAGAGCCAATTGACATGTCTAGGACTGGCTGCTTCCTCCCCTCTCCCTTTGTGCCCTTCCAGTTTCCTCTCCTCTTTTCTGACACTTGTTTGTGTTTGGAAGCAGCTCGCTCACTCCCGACAGACTGGGACAGGGGATGAGAGGGGACATGTCTGGACACATTTAGCCCAATTAAATTCTGGCATCACATTCAGCCTTTCCAAAAAGCATGTAGGAAACTTTAAACGCCAGGCTGGCCGCTGGGAATTGATGCCTCCCCATTTACATTTCCTTGCACCAAGCCACAAACAGAGTAGGTATTAATTGTCATTGAGCGTGTCTGCCACAAACCCCTCTTTAATATCATTCATAAATGTTCTGCTGAAACCTTTCATCTTCCAGCAGATGACTTCCATAATCCCATGTCACTGATGGGTTTTGGCAGAGCTGCATTTGCTGCTGACAACTCCTCTCGCTCTCCTCCCTCCGCTGCCGCAGTGATAAAACCTGGACTCCACTACACAGGGGGTCACAACCCCGACAGAAAGCACGGAGAGGTTAATGTCCGAGTGAGAAAGAAGCAGCTGAGGAGAGGCAGGCACAGATGGCTCTCTCCTGTTACTTGTCCTTTTTTTTTTTTTTTTTTTTATTTTAAACAACTAAATCTTGTTCTTCCCACTCCTGAGAAAAGTCCTTTAAAATGAATGAGACTCGTCATATAAATGAATTAAGAGTCAGTTTACAGTGTTATTAAATTAAATGCTTTATATACAGTAATTGAAGAGTTTGGTAGAATTGATGAATCTAGATTCAGACCTCCAGAGCGGCTGGAAAGGTTCAGAGAACTAAACAGAAGCAGCTCAAAAAGCCTCACTCAGCGTTCACCACGACATCCAAACCAGCAACACACTTGCACACTGTGCTACAGCTCTGTGCTCCAGCACGTGCACACAGCTCTGACTAGATCCGATCCCAAGGTAAGGACTAAATGTACCGAGACACATCCCCAGCTGATTTCAGTACAAACTGCATGGCTGGAATTCGACTGCACAGATAGATGATCTGGAATCTGACTGCAGATAGCTCTGGAGTCTGACTGCACAGGTAGGTCCCCAGTCAGCACCTCCCAGCTGAACACTGCTAAGTCGTACATGGGCAGAGCAGCAATCCACTTACACCGTATTCACAAGACTAAAAGCAAGCGGATGCTCTTGCCTTGTTTTTAGTAAAGGCTTGGTGCATCCACTTGAAAATACACTCCAAGGCATGCTCACCCACGGTCATCTCTGAGGACAGGAAAAAACCTCCTGTCATTTTTTGGTTTGGGAGAAGAAAAGGTGCTCCCCACAGAGCACTGTGCTAAACCCCCTCTGCTGCTGGTTACGTGTTTTGGTACCTGCACGATGGGGTGGCCTCCTGCAGATGCCTTCACAGCCCCTCGACTGCCTTCCGTCTCGTAATGAGCTCGGTGGTGGGATTTCGGCTGCACTTCAATACGCAGTTCATAAGGTCCTGAGTGAGATGGCAGCTGCCAGTCAAGGGCAGGCAGGGATGGGCTATAATGGAAAGGAAAACATATTAAAAGTTAACATCAAGTACTATCACAAACCACAAGCATCCAGCACTATTACTTTAGAGACTGTGTTTCACAGGTCATCCTTCACATTTAAAATTTCATCACTATGGATAATGCCATAACATAGGCAATTTAGAAGGTAATGGTTATTTTATGAAGATCTATGGGTTGAGCATATTTGATGGAGCAGATGCTGCTACCCCATTTGTAAACAAAATGGGAAAATGCTAAGACACAACCTAGAAATATCTTTAGTATATCAGTTCTTGAACCAAAGGGAGAAAGGTAGGCAGAAAGACACAGAGGAACTGAAGGAAGAGGATTTCTGCTGTGAAAGCAAATGCCAAACCAGCTCTGGGGGAGTTCTGCAGTTAATGAATCTAATGGATTTCAACAAATCTGCTCAGTTTACAGCGGGAGGAAAGAATTAAAAAAAAAAGCCATTTCCCAGCTTCCTCCCCAGCACAAAACATGTCAGTCTCGAAAAGAAGCTGATCACTTTCTGGTTCAGGCACTGCAAGGGAGCGAGCTCTGAAGTCAGAACTCGCATACAAATCCTACTAATGATGACGCACAAGCCCAAAGAAAACCCAGCTCGCTCTTCCGGCCCTGTACTGACTCTGCAATTAACTGAAATATTAAGGACTCATTACCATCACACAAGCAAGCAGCCCCGGCAGCGTGCAATGGTGGGGAAGTGTCATTCTTAGAAACCCACTTCCAGTGTAAAACCACACTTGAAAATAGTCAGGAGAGCTTGGCTGTCAGGAATGCCACGCTGATGCCTTGGCTTGGGGAAAAAAAAAAAAAAAGAGAGAGAAAAACCCAAACAAGTACTGTAGAAACAGCAGGCCTGAAACAAATCTATTGATCTTACATTGGAAGCAAAAAGCTTCATGATGAGAAGTGCTTAAACAGACCTTTATCACTGGCAAATTTAAGCTGTACCTGCTGGTGCACGTGTGCACATACACTGCACACAGAAGACTCCAGGTTGTGCAGCATTTCTCTGCACTATCTTTCTTCACTGCTTATAAATTTGAGCCACGTGATTTGACTGCCTGTGGACCTGCCCTGCATGCATCACTGGGGTCAGCTGGAGCTGTTAAGTCCCAGCCCTGGATGAGGACAAGGACCACTCTCACTCCCCGGGCACCCCCTGCTACTCCAGCACAGCTTTCTAGTGTGTCACAGGCTCCAAGCTTCCAGCCACTCTGCTCTCCAGCCCTCAGGACATGGAGCATCCTCAAAAATAAAAGAGGAGGAGAGAAGAAAGTAGCCCTACAAAAAGAAAAAAAGAGATGGCAAAAAGTTATAGACAATTGGCCATTACATATAACCAGTATTCTTTGCCTAGCACATTAGGTACACATACTTTAGTCTGAAAAAGTCTCCAAAAAGAAAAAAAAGGCTGGATAAACCACATTTGACTAATGATAAATGACAAAGAGCAGAACAAAACAGCTGGGTCTCTCCTGGTGATGATCTGCACACATTTTTAAACAGATGTTTCTGGGTTTAAGTAAATTCTCACTTGATGGATCTTCTTTTTTTCTGAGGACACAACATCTATCAGGTTAGAAATTTTTAACATTTAATTAGAAAGGACAACTCTGACCAGTGGTGTGTTGCTCTCAAGTGGAGAGGGATTTTTTTTTTTAAGATACATAGAAGTAAGTAATAATCCCATAATTAATTATATCTCTTTAAAAAAACCCAACAAAACAACAAACAAAAAACAAACTTCACAAACAACCCTTTCACATCAACACTTGAAAATGTCATTGTAATGAAGCTGATGTTCACGTTCTCAAATAAAGCAAGGTTTGCTGTTAGCCTGCAATCTATCACTGAAATTCCAAAATACCACCTGCCCAACTATAAATTGACAATTAATGGCAGTTTTCCTGATAAAGGAAGCAGAGTGATGTATTTAACAGTGTCATGGGCTGGGGCTGTCAGAGCTATTTCCTATGTTATCTTCATCATGCACTTAATTTCCTGTGGCTAAACGTGGTTAAAGGAAAAAGTCACCAAGCAAATGGTGCAGTGGTAAAATCAAATCTGGTTGCTGCAAATAAACCTTATCAATTTGAAAAGGCCCGAACTACCTCATCCAGCCAGCGTCACATGGAGTGGAGAAAAGCCCCTCGACAGGGGTCAAGAAGAGAAATGAAAGGTCTCCACGCAGTCTTCCTTTCAAATATACATCAGTGTATTTCCCTCAGATTGAATTTTCCACCAACTGAAAATCTGTCCCGCTCCTTTCTACGTCAACATAAATCTAACTTCTAAATGCTGTAATGAGGGATGGTTGTTTCAAGGCGAGCTCACAAAACCTGGTGCTAGGCTGTAGAAAACTTGCTCAATGTAACTCCATCCTACATAAATCAGATTACAAAACAGATGAATAGTGATTTATTTTGCATACACCAGATACACAATATGATTAAATCAAAAACAGATTATCCAGTCTGGCTGACTTCTGCCTTTAGCAGAAAGATTCATCAAGTTACCAAAAAAAAAAAAAAAAAAAAAAGAAAAGAAGAAAAAAAGATACTAAGCAGCAAAGCAGCACACTGGAATAGAGACAGGGAAGAAACAAAGCCAAAAATTTCTACAAAACTTCACAAAGGTGTTTAAGCCCCATGCTCACGTGACTGCTGTTCACTTGGGAATTAAATGATCGTTACATTTGCTAAATTACTTGATGCTCAAGGGCACCTGAAAAAAAGATTTGCAAACATTTTTGTCCTTAGCTAGGCTGCCGTGCCCAAGGTGTCAGAACGACCGCCAGCCTGGCACAGGGACCGGCCCCGCTCCCTGGGCAAGCAGCACGTGGAGCTGCCCACCCCATCCACGCAGCCGTCTGCCAGCGGCATCAGCCGCTGCCTGGAAGAGCAGGATGGCTACGAGTGCTCCAGCACCCGAAGAAGCAAATGACTTAGAGGGAGTGTGGCTGAGACTGGGTGCCCCGCACCAAGCTTCTTTTTCGTCTTCTTTTAGAAACAAAAGCATAAACCAGAGAAACCACAGGGCTGATGAAACTTTTACCAGGCTGCCAGCTTGCCCCTGCTCCAACTGTGCTCCAAATGCAAATATGGTTACAATTTATTATTTATTATCCGTGTCTCACATTGAAGTGGATGCCTGTTAAAGATCCTTGTGTGGTTTGGGGAAGAGTAAAAACACAGCAATGATTGCTACATGTCCACCAACTTCACTGTGGTCAGAAAAATACGCCTGCTTTACATTTCACCTATGAGTTAACCTGGGTAGATTTTGCTCTCTTCTTTTTTCTTTTTCTTTTTTTTTTTTTTAATTTCCTGACTGACAATTGAGCAACCGGGCTGAGAGCTGTTAAAAAAACTGCTACGTCCCACCCCAGACTTGGCTGTATTTTGCTGGCATGTAGAGCAAGTCGCTCCTCTGTGGAGCTGCATGAGGTGCACTGGAATTCCTCATGCTGAAGCCTGAAAACACGAGGCATCATCAGACTCCCGGACAACAGTTAATGGTACTGTCCTAAAATTTCACGTTCAGAGATCGATTTGCATGGGAAATTCTGCATTTGCTGGCTCAGGGAGAGAACAAGAAGCTACTGCCGCAGGAACGGAGAGAACAAGTGGCTGGCACCGCATCTCTGCTCCTTCTGAATTTAGAATCCCGTGGTGCTAAATCCAGCCAGTGAAGGAAGGTCATCACCGAGATGCTCACAGGGACGTTGGAATGAACTGAAAAACCAGTCAGGAGAACGTGTGGGGAGGATTAAATCCAACAAACAAACAAAATAAAACCAGTTTACTGAGCCAGGCTCCCAAGCAGCCTCACGGTACACCAACCTAAGGGAATCGACAGCCACTGCTACGCTACGTGGTGGCAAACTGGACTTGTTGAAGCATCTAAATACCCCCAACCAGCACGAAGACAGCAGGAGAGAATAAAAGGTTAGAGGCACTGTGGGCTCTTCCCTGGCTGCTCCCCCTCGCCCCTGAATTAACACCAGCGAGTCCCAGGAGATGGTCACCGACACACAGTCACAAGTCCCCATTTCACTGGGTCTTGCCCAGACAGCTCTGGCCTTTCTTTTGTCTCAGGAACTTCCTCGTGCTTGCCATAAACTCACAAGTTTGCTGTGAACTCAAAGGTCAGCAAATCCGGTGCTGCTACACCAGTGACTATCTCATCTTCAGATAACTGGTGCCCTTTTCCACCTTCAGAAAAGCCCAGTTTCTTGAGAAACTCAACTTCTCCCCACTAAGGCTGTTCTCCATCTCATGATCTGGACCAAAACAACAACAACAACAACAACAACAAAAAGCATCAAGAGCACCTGAAAGGTCCACAAATCGAAGGAAAGGTGGAAAATATACGCAACATTTTAAAAGTACAGTTTTTAAGGAAATCATATGGTTTGGGGCATGCTTGAGCTTAAAACTGTCACAGTCACGTAAGTGGAATCCAAAAAATCCACAAAAAATAAACAAGCCCATTGATGCAGACAAAAGCCAAATGTGCTTTTGCAGCTGGTAGACAGGTACCCAGCCACACATTCTCTGGGTGCAAACTACAGCCTCCGTATGTAAAACTACATGACCCTGTGTCTCTGAGGTCAAGAACATATATGTATATTTTTGAGGTTGAAAAAGAGACTGCGGCTAAAGAAAATGTGGCTTTTAACAGATAAGAAAAAAAAAAAAAGAAAGAAACTGTACAAAAAAATACAATAGGGAGCTTTTATAAGTCACCTGGAACCAGGTGTCTATTCCTGGAACCCCCTTTTCATGTGGTAGACCTCATACATGCTTCCCCTCCCTGCAGAAAACACTACATTTAATGAAAACTCAAAGTGCTACAGGTCAGCACACTTCTTGGATCACAGAATCACAGAATCACAGAATCATCACAGAATCATCACAGAACGCCTTGGGTTGGAATGGACCTCTGAAGGTCATCTACTCCCCTACATTAAGCAGATTAAACTGGTGACACTTGAAATACAATGCATTACTTTTCAATGAGTAAGAAGCTGTCTCTAGGAAATTTCAGGTTGTGTTTAGTCAAACACAGCAGCTAAAGAGGAAGTCATAAAAAAAAAATGTGTATGATACTCAGAAATCCGGCGCTTTCATGTGCAGGATGATTTGGGAGATGTTAACGAGCAGGTCAAAAATGCAAACGGGGTTTTAGTTTTGGAACTAGTCACTGACACTGTCCCCATACCTGCGGGCAGAAGTCCAGCCCTGCACTTCCATTTCAGCTCTGCTGTTTCTGCCGTTGGAGATCGTACGCTGCGCAGCACGGAGGGGCGATGGGGAAATGTCACAGCACCGCATCCGACTGAGGCAGCAAGGCCTTGAGAGACACAGAGGATCACCTACTCAAACAATAACTGCCTGGTAGAACACTTGTTTTCAAACTAACTGTGAAAGACTACGGACTGAGACATGGGAGGGAGACAGCATGATGCCTAAATACTGAAATCAGAAAGAAACACCTTGGAGCGAAAAGCTGAAGCAGAATTTCACGAAGAGCATCTCTTGACTCTGCGTGTAATGATTTACCCCCAGCAGTTTTTGAGGCAGGCTGGTACATTTAGGTAACCTATTTAGGTCTGGAAAAGGTATGATTCCCATTGCTACCTCAGGGTTTGTTCCAAAGCTTCTCCTGAGAAATCCCAGCTTGATCTCTAAATGTTTTCTACAGCCAAAGATCTGTCGTGAGGCCCTGGGCTTCAAGCGGAGCCCAGCAGAGCCGGGTTACCCTGTGCAGCTTCAGCCTCGGTCGGGCTCTGCCCTCCCACCCCATCGTACAGAATCACGGAACCGTCACAGAATCGTCAAGGTCAGAAAAGACCTCTGAGATCACCGTGTCCAACCACCAACCTCCCAGAAAAAAAAAAAAAACAATAAAAAAAAAGCCTAACCAAACCAAAACCAACCAACAAAAACCCACAAACAAAAAGCCAACCAATGCAACAACAAAACCACCTCACCATCCCACTAGAGCATGTCCTGAAGTGCCTCACCTACACGTTTTTTGAACACCACCAGGGATGGTGACCCCAGGACAGCCCTGGGGAGCACCCACGTGCCGAGTCCCGCGCAGGAACAGTCCCCTATTCACAGCCCTGGAGAGGGATGCGTGAACCTAAACCTGCTCCCAAGAGCTCACAGCCTGGGGATTGGGCTGAGCCTCCAAGCTCACAGTCCTCTTAAGCAACCAAGAGAAGCATGAGGCACAGAAAGACTATTCCTGTTAAGGCAGGCATTATTATATTCCTATTATATACTCATTATTCCCTTGCTCCAGGAGTTGAAAAGCCTAAAGCGGATTGAGCTTAATTACAACAAATGAAAAACATCATCAGTTTTAGCAACAACACAAAAAAGCCGTTTCCCTTTTAAACTGATGCTTGCTATAAAACCCCAGGAAGGAGCCAGCACCCAGCTGACGCTCGGCCCGAGCCCGCTCCCTCCTGCCACTAAAGAGCTGGGAATGCAGGAGAGGCAGGGAAAGGTGTCGGTGATTTTCCAAGGCACGCTGGCTTTGCATGAAAACTGCACCGCGTGTTCAGGAAGAGACAGAGGAGGTAATCAAAGCTGGTTATCTCAAAATCATTATGACTGGTTAGATTTTGGAGCCCGAGCTGTTTATTGGAACCCACCCCTCCAGCCCTTGCATTTGAAATAGAACAGATGTGTAACATAACAGGAAAAAAAAACACACATCTCTGTTGTGACAAATTCTTAACGAATTTCTTTGGAAAGATTTAAAATAACATATTTTCTGTTGCGTAGGCTGTGATCCTGTTGACGTCCGTGCTCAGCCTCCCAGCACTCTCACGTACATAAAATGAGAGGTATTTTTGGTGGAAGGAAGCACGGTCAGCGTATCTGATTGGTAAAATAACTTAAAATCCCATTTCGATGGTAACTTCCAACTGCCCTAGAGCACGAGTTAATGAGATCACATGGAAACATATTGTGAACCAGGAAACATATTTTATACGGGACGAAAACAGTGGAAAAAACCGTTAAACACACAACATAGCGGGGCTCCGTTCCGTGGGCTTCACCTTGGGTGTTTGTGTGAGCGCAGGGGCGCGCTGGCCGCCTCCTGACAGGCTGCAGCCGAGTGCCCACGGGCCGCTTGCTGCACCGGAAAGATAACGGCCTGTTTGGGCAGCCTCCCCTATTAACGCCCTTGAAGCCTTCGGCAAAAAGCAGCCCTCCGACGCCAAAGCCAAGGGCTGGACTCCCTGCTGAACGGGGGCTACCTGGCACTTCAGTGGGGAGATGGAAAAGACTTTTTTTTAAGTACGCGGGAAGGTGCTGAAGGATTTGCCTCCCGTTAAAAGTCACTGTCCCAGCTCCAAAAGGCAGCGAGTCCCTACCTCTGGATGGCACGGCCAGACCCGGAGGGGTTGTTGCATTTCCCAGTGCCGAACGGAGCCACGCAAAGAGGAGGAGGAGGAGTATAATGGTAGGAAGGGGACCACAGCACTACAAGCTGTAACACAGACCGAGGGCTGCTTAGTCTCAGTTTTGGGAGACAGCACGTGGCAGAGAGGTGCTGGCTGGAGAAAAGTGAGAGTGGCAAGGCTGAGCGCCAGGGACCACATCGCTAGTTAAAACATTTCAAGTACGTGCCCACTTCTCTCATTTTGAGAAAGACAGCTCTGCTGTCAAAAGCAAGAAGCCTGGTACGCCTGGGGAGGAAGAGGAGAGGGGGTGGCCACCACAACCAGAGACTGCAACAGTCTGCTAACTTTTGGAAAGCCAAACTCAGGAAAGGGAAGCAGGAAAAAGAAGTAGGCAATAAAGATATTATCAGGATTGCCCTCTGGGTTGGGGTTCCTTACCTCATGTAGGATGCTGGAGACAGAGACTTTGGTTTGGCCCACTGGTACGGATGCTGTGGCACGGACAGGTACTGCTCGCAGAAGTTTCCTTTCCTGATGTGCTGAAAGCTGGAGAAGTCTTCCGGTGACAAATCGGCAGTCGGCGATATGGTCCCGTGGTCCTCGCCAGCTGGTTCAGTTTTGAGAGCCATGGACGGGGTGTGGTCAATGGCAGTCTTCCTCGACTTGATGGGGACAAACCCTGGCAAGGAGTTGTTTGAAGTAGAAAACTGTTATGCTGTTTCCATGTTTTTTTTCCATTACCCAGAAA
>WUAM01000377.1:1373835-1394026 GCA_024336885.1 Actenoides hombroni | reverse complement strand
GCCTGGCCCAGGCTGCCCAGAGAGGTTGTGGAGTCTCCTTCTCTGGAGACTTTCAAACCCCCCTGGATCTGTTCCTGCGTGTCCTGCCCTGGGTGCTCCTGCTCTGGCAGGGGGGCTGGACTCGCTGATCTCCAGAGGTCCCTTCCAACTCCCACCATTCTGTGATTCTATGAACCAGAAGCTGTGGGAGAAAGTGCACAGATAGCTGTGGTCCTGCAGATGAATTTGGTATTGGATGGCAAGTGAAGGCAGCAATCAGCCATTACATGCAGGGGAGACAACGGCTGATCTTCCTCCACTGACCACATGCAGCATCGAGGTTTTCCCCAAGGGAGCATCTTGACTGAGAATTCCCTGATCTCTCCTTCAAGCAGACAATAGTTGATTGCAATAAATACAAAGCATATGTACATGCACTTATCCCTTACAGGTCTGCTCTCCCATGAACATCCCCCAGCCTGCCAGGCCAAATGGCCAGGAATTAATTTTCAACAGACTTGAAGTAGTCACCTATAATGTTTCCACACAATGTGTGTTTACTTTGCAAGATCAAATTCATGCTCAGAACTCAGAGGAAAACAAAGAGGCCCCATAGAAAAAACCCTGTATGTGTACATTACAGAGAAAAAATAGAAAGCAGCTCTACAAGAAAGGATTACAATGGTCTATTTTGTGCATTGCTTGCTTAAAGCTACATGAACATTATAAGCAAAGCTCTTTTTGTTCTTCTTAGTTTTGTCCTTACTTTTGTCAAGAGAAAAGGAATTAAACAGTTTACTGGTAGAAGAATAATGGCAGAGCCATAAATACTTATCATGCATCATAGAAAACAGCATCTCCTCTTCTTAGAGCAGATGACGATCTTCCTGATAGCTCAGTAATGCAAAAAGGCTATTGCTCAAACCTGCTTTTTTTTTTTCTGAGCAGTTTAGAGGTTTCCCATTGCCAATTCCAATTGCAAGTTGAAAGCGTGCTGAAATCCCAGCTACAGTTTTGCTAAAACCTGGTCAGGAATGGGAAAATAACATTCAATTTGTCAGCTCAGCCCTGGAGCACTCTCGTTCTGTTCAAGGCATCCGCTTTTCACAACCTCTGCTGGAAAACACGGTGACCAAAACTATGCTTTTGGTTAGTGAAGCAGTGAATAGATCTTTCAGTGCAATTCTGTATTTCAGAAGGATTTTGTTAGCAAGGGGCTAAGCGAATTCTCACTCCCAGTAACAGCTGTGAACCCTGCTGAGGGCATCTGGTGGGTAGTTAATACTTGTTGGGAAGTATCTCGCTTTAAGTGTGTTTTGTTTACAAAAGGCATTCCTATGCTTTTTAACACAGCGTTAAAAGATATTGTGCCTCCTGTTTGTTTATATATAATGTTCGATTCATGTTGTCTTTGTTCACTCGTACTGATTTTCCTCCCTACGGGGAGCTAACGTACCAAAGGGCTTTTTTGATTGCCTTTGAGTTGCAATTGAGTTATAATAATAACAGCCTAGATACGGAAAGGTTATTAAATGAAGTGGTGTAAGGTTGCTGGCCCAATTACTTCCCTTCTAGGCAGCAAAAATAAGGAGAAACTCCACAGAAGGTCAAATGCAAATGGCTGTCAGAGTAAGCAGGGTACACAGGAAGAGCTCCTGCAGCAGCACTGCCAGCAGAACAGGCTCCTCTCCTTGTCACTTTTTAGGCAGTCGTGTCCGACTCCAGCTGCTGTCCCTCGGTGCCTTTCCCTGCAGGGCTGCTGGGGCCACATCATCCCCCCGAGCACGGGAAGGGCTGCAAGCGTGGAACAGATACAAGTCTCTTCCCCGTTGTCTTGCCAACATAAAACTCAGAAACACAAAGTTCTGCAGAAGTAGGAGAAGAGGTTACATCGGAGGATCTCTGTTAACAGTGCAGCTCCAAACCTGGAAGGAAGCCTACGTGGTAATCTGTACAGTAAGTCCTGCCCCAGGCCTGACTCGCCATCATTGACACAGTAAAAACACAGACAGAGGTGAACTGGGCATGAGCTGCCCCAACCTCCAGTGAGGAAAGAAGCCTCCAGTGTGGGTTTCCCGTGAAAGAACCTACAGGAGCACGGCAAGGTGCACGGCAGCCAGCGCGGGAATGGAGGGTGAGCCCTAGCTGCCCCAGCTCACCAGTGGAAGATCTGAGGCTGGTATGGCAACTGGAGTGCTTAACATGCACAAATGGACAGAATTAAGAGCAGTACGTAGGGAAGTCATCATTTCATCTACAGTGGTTGACCCCCCACAACTAACAGCTGTTTAACTACACATGTGAGTGTTCAGATTCTGGCTTAGGTACCTGTAGAACTGGGGTCCGGTCTGAAGCGGTTCCCTCTGCAGCCTTCCCTCTTGCAAACACGTTGTGCAGGCTCCCACTCTTGTGGCTAGAGAGCAGGAGGCCATTTGTAGTACAGGCTGGCTCAGGTGGATGCTGCTCATCAAGGTACCCACAGTCCCTGTGCAAGCAAGAGCAGGGTCCTGGACCACCACTCGGAAATCTTAGGAAGCAAACAGGAGCTAGCACCCAGCTGAATTCTGATGGTGTGTGTCAGCAAGCTCAGTCTGAACACAAACCCAGCATTGTAAACACTCCCATAGCACATCCCTGCGACGGACTGAAGGCTAAGTATGCAAGGATTTAATTTGGGCTTGCATTTGCAAACTTGGGTTGTAAAATATTTTCTAGCAGTTACATGAACACAAGTTCAGAACAGCATCAGAAGAAACCAATACAATAACTTGCAGTATTTTTTTTTTTCAAGGATCTCTCCTTTGCTCTGTTATTCCACCAGACTAGGTAGGAAATCTGGCAGATGTTTAGCTTATATGCTTATTAAACCTGCTCCACATAGGTCAGCATTGTTACATATGTTAATTTGTTGAAGATGTATTTCCTGTTTCCACGTTGCTTCTCCATCCTATCCCAGTTCTGAAACTGTTTTCCAAATCTGTTTTCAGAGACACGATTACCATTTCAGAAGCAGCTGACAGAGCAGCTCCAGCAGCAGACATTTATTTAATACCAGATAAAGGCCTTCTGGGTGTAACTTGCCAGATCCAAGGCCCAAATCTGTATTTACGTAAGCTGAGCTGGTGCTCCAGACTGGGTCCTGACATCCACTGCTGTGAAATGACAACAGAATGAGATTCTTGAAAAATCCCTTATGCACCTGCAGGCCAGACACCATTAGTTACCATCTCATCTGTTTTGTGAGCCAAGGATTGTGATGGCACGTAGCTTACCTCGTACTGAAATCCACCATGCATTAAGGCTTTCTGCTGAAAGATGCCAGGTTGCAGTACTTACATTGTGTATGGCTATTGTTACCTGTAGCAATGCCTGCAAACCACGGGCGTGAGGTGGCTGGGTGGCATGAATAAAGAGAAAATGGACTTTCCTGGTACATGCAATTCTGCCAGGACTGAACCTCCAAAGCAAGGTAAAGGCACCTGAATCAGACTTCTGCAGTCTTAAAAATGAAGTGCTAGCTGAAACTAAACCTTTGCTGTATACTGGAACTACCCTAAGGAAGCAGGCACTCCAGAGAACTGACTCCACTTCTGAAAGGCTTATTGTGTCTGTGTGCAGGATCTGCACGTTGGTACCCCACTAACCTCACAGTTACAGCAACCAGGATTAATATATGCATGCTCTAAATTCTCTACACATGGATATGACTGTATGAGGGTGACACTATCACTTTCTACTGTAATTTCTGAGGTTTTTTTCTCATTTTCTGCCTAATGGCACAGTTGTGATGTAGAGATGAAGGGTGACCAACTCTGTTTGCTTACCTACTGAATCTTACGCAATGGTTGCGAGCTGACAATGCTGAAGACAAAAAGGTCTGCAGAAGACAATCAATATTTCAGAACAAGTGCACACTGGTGACTTCACTGATTCAAAGGAATTGCCCCTTATTGGGGAAAAAAAATAGAAAACGAAAGCAAACCAACAACAAAAATTTCACAGGGCTAAACCAAACAGACAAACCAAGAGTATCTTGCCCAAACCACATCTAATGAAGAAAGGCTTCTGCTAGCGTGCACGGACAGTGACATCTTGTGGGAGTTCCTCAGAAGTGAGTTTACAGAGGGACAAGAGCAAACCAGGCTGCAGTGTTGTGTAATTAAAAGAAACACTGCTTCGGTAGTTTATTTAATACATATACCATTAATAATATTTGGTAGAAATTAGGCTTTATTGCTCTTATAATGAGGAATTAAAATTAATTTAAAAAAAAAAAAGGCAGATAAATAGCTAGTAAGAAAAACTTTTGAAACAAAAAAAAAGGAGTGGAGTCCAAGTAGCTCTGCAGCAGTTTCCTCTGCTCTCCCAGGAAGTAGTTACATTTATCACTTAAATATTACTTATCCAGTATAATCATGATGTAAGGGCAAAGTTATAAGAGACTAGACAAGGATTTACGTTGTAAAGGCAGTCAAACATAAAAATGACATCCATATTAAGTGTCTTTTAGAAACACACAGATAACTATTTACTGAACAAAGCACGGATAATTACGCTGTTCCTTCCCACTGATTAACAGAAGATTCCAAATTCGTTCTAGGTACTTCTTGAGAAAGCAAGGTTATACCACAATGGAAAACTAAAATAATATACCCCGCTTTCCAGTACACTCTGCAAGATTTGGACCCTTCAAGACTGTATCAGAGTGTGAGAGTTTCTGGAACAAATCTTCAAGCACTGCAAAGTGCTCTAACTCAGCCAAGATCCTCAACTCTGATGGTTCACAACCAGCAAAAATGTCTTGAATCGTTAGTATTTTATTTTTTTTAATAACAAGTTTGCACCCAAACTAAGTTATAAAACCCTAACATTTACAACTTGGAAGATGATAGGTTTTCCTACCATAATGTTATGTGTTCATCTTATTTTCTTTTACCTGAGTAACCTAAGTAAACAGATTACAAGGCAATTTAAACATATTAGCTAATACAAGGTTTACTGGACTTCTCATATATAGAAATGTACTTTGACACTATTTGCAGTTTTACAAATACAAAATTAAAAAGAATTTTCAAACATATTTACTGAGCAGCCATGTCTTTGATATCTGTACAGATCAACAGGTGCAGTGGCATTATGTACAGAATCTACCACTTCATTTTTAAACAGCTTTTGTGCAACTTGGCTGTAATGTGCATTTAAAGAACTGCTGTCAACATCACAGATCTGTAATTTACTGGTGCCAGAAATGGAGATTACAGAATAGGACAACAGCTCTAAAATAATACTGTGCTATGCAGACATCTGTATATAATTCAAATAGTGCATATTACTCAATGCCTGATGAGGAATAATAGTTAGCTGCTAATACAGACACGGGCATTTACAGGTATTAGGTCTGTTATAAGTATGGATGAATGAACTTTTCCATATATAAACATGAAAAGAAAGGACCTGAATTAGGAAGTTATGTAATAATTAAAGGAAGGGAAGTTATGTAATAAATAACAAAACTTTCAGAAGATTAGAACAGAAGGAAAAAAATCTTTACAGTAGCAAAAAAAATTAAATTAAATCTTTTACTGTAGCAATGAAACCATTCAGAAGCATTGTCAAATCAAAAGTAATTGTTTTATTTTATAATCATACCAACAGAAATTAAAAAAAAAAAATCAACATGAAGAAAATTTAGTTTCTGTCTGGTAGTTTTGTTAAGTGTATTTCTGTGTTATTGTACCTGTCAGATGTTTCCTCCTCCTTTTGTGCTCTATTGACTCTATCTCTTTTATTGATTTATTTATTCATTTTTTCAATGTCTTTAGTCCAACATGAATCCACAGACACTAAAGCACAGTGAATGTGCAATGTGCAGACCGGTGTGAGTGAGAAACTGCAGGAATATACTTCATTTACGAGGTAAGCTTGGAGTAACTCGGAGGAGAAAATTTGCGCTTCAAGTACTTGAGAATGTAGAGTGGAAGACAGCTTACTACAGTGATTGCTGACACTTTCCACAGGAAGGTCACAGTTGTGATAAAGGCAACATCTGCAGAAACAAAAAAAGGGAAAGTAAGCATTGGGTCCTGGTAACATGGAAAATGGAACTTCTGTAGTGGGGAGAGGGGCAACAGAACAGCAGAAAGTTAACCTCAACGTTTTGGTTTTGCCAACTATTTTCTTTAGGCAGGAACTTCAGAGTTCCTTTATGGGCCTTACACTGTTTTACAGCACAAAGTAATTTTAGGGGAAACAGAACCTCAGTTTAAAAGCAAGGCTCTCTATAAACCAGTTTATTTTCTTCCTAGTAGGAATGACTTTTTTACCCACTATAAGTTTCCAACCAGAAATCCTGCTACCATTTTGGATCCTTTGTTCCATATGCAGATTATTTATTTCAAAAACAGTCACAACAACTTAGAGATTAAATTAGGACCTAAAAATTCAAAGGGAAAACAAGGTGGTGATGTTGCAACAAGCCACACCGAAAAGCTGATTTTTGGGACAAACATTAACAAGAATGGGGACAGTTTACACTGGCTACTGGAATTTTTTCACAGTATTTGCAACGATCAAGTCATACTTAATTATCAAGGAAAGATCTCAGAACCCAGGTAACCCGAAGAATTGATTTTTTTTTTCTTTTTTTTTTCCCCCAATATTTACATATGTGTCTATTTAATAATTTATTACTTTTAAATGAGTTTTCAAAGACTAAAAAAAAATAATTCAAGAAAAGTTAAGCTTCACCTACCTAAGAAAGCTCCAAAAGACACTCTGCCTATACCTGTTTCACAAAGAGGGAGAAGGAAAATGAAAGGATAGATTTACAGAAAATATGAAAGTCATGTAAAAAACCCACTCCGAACAGGTTAGCTACACAAAAAGGAAATGAAAAAGATGTTAGCAGTATTCACTGGAATATTACTGCCTTTGACAGGACAATCAAAGTATTTTAAACAGAAATTAAACCAACGTGTTTTTAAAATACAGAATTTTGATACTTGGTCATTTTTTTAAGGTTGCATGTAGGCAGTTTTCTTACATTTGACTTCAAGGCATAATACAATGTATAAACAACTTCATCAGAACTTTCTAATGTGAAGGAATGTTCACTTCAGAAAATGCAGTAAAGAAATGCTTTAACTGCTGGGGTTTTAACTGCTCCAAGTTCACTCCTTAAAAATACTTTGTATACTAGATTTCAATGTATAAACTTATTAAACACTTTCAGCCTAAGCCTGCTTAGATGAGCTAGAAGCCTATTTAACGTATCATAGAGATGCCTCAGGAGGTCCCCGTGTGCAATTAACTCAGAAACAAAGACGTGAATCAGAGATGTAGAGCAGCATCAAACAGATCTGTCTTGCTCATTTGAGTGCCCTGTCAGAACTTATGACATCATCTCTTTGGGAGGAGATGATTCCTATAAGATGGATCATTGAAAGAAACTGTTTCTCTGCCGATGAAGTCAAAGCACTGTTGGGTTGTTTTCCCCGACACCGTGGAAGCTGTTCCATACCATGAACTGTAAACCATCACTCAGGTTTATACATTACATGCATAATGCCAAGGCTCCCTCCCCCCCAGTTAGAATGTGACAGATTAAGTACAAGCAGAGCATTAAGGAGAAGCCAGCCTAACTGAAATGCGTCTTCTCTGATTAACTGATGAGTATCACACAGTAAAACACATCTCTACTGAAGCCTATGAAGTTGCAGCCTTTTCAGTGCTTTTAATGATGAAACAACCAGCAGTTCAGTTCCCAGGCTGCAAGAAGCCATGCAACCATGTACCTACTCAGCTGTTTGGACTTGGCCAGCAAACACATCAGGATGGTAAAGCACTCTCCTTTATGGAAAGCCTTGCAGGAAACAAAGTCCCTGCAGCTTTTACACACCTGTGAACACCACTTGAAGTTCTCACTGAACAACACCTACAAAGGATGGAAGGACTGGCTGTCACCAATGGTAAAGACTTAAAAAGGTGAAGCAGCACGTTCTGCTTTATGAAGTTCCTGGAAGTTTGGATTAAACAGTCAGTACCTGTATCTGCTCTGCTTGTTCCTTTAGCGTGTAACCTGGTTGTGGAGATTCAGGAATCAACCCAATAATCTCTATTAAAGAGTCTGTGCATCAATGTCAGGGGAAAGAAAAAGGTACTCTGGCAGACCTGCAATTATGTCAGGTAAAAGGCCAGCAGGGTTGTTTCTTCCATAAAAATCTGACTCCTGTGAAATCTGGGAAGGGACAGAACACCTGGGACAGGCAGGGAGGCATTTACTGCCTAAAAAAGTAATTACATAATGTGAATACACTATCC
Source organism: Actenoides hombroni (assembly GCA_024336885.1). Taxonomy (NCBI): domain Eukaryota; kingdom Metazoa; phylum Chordata; class Aves; order Coraciiformes; family Alcedinidae; genus Actenoides; species Actenoides hombroni. Next base: position 1,385,728 of record WUAM01000377.1, on the reverse strand, counting down.
CGTGTGTCAGAAAGCTGGGACATGGAAGAGTGAAAGCAGAACTGTGAGATTCCTAGAAACTACCATATAACATTTAATTCTGCTATGAGAGGTGCCAATTGAATAAAGGAAACTCCTTACTCATCAGCACCCGGGAAACAGAGAGAAAAGGAGCTGCATTCTCCTCCTAGTGAGGTATAATCAGAATTGTTATATATATTCCTGTAAAAGTTACATTTGCAAAAATCACACTAAGACTGAGATAGTTGTTTTTGCTGAAGGACAATTTCATATAAAAAGAAATACGTATTATTTTGAGGCTCAGATCCTTGACTTAAGATTTGCAGTTAAAATGTCTTCTTTCCTTTTGTAACTATGAACACTCAGAACTTTAAGACACAGTATGGCATACTGCAATTTAAAGCAAAGCAAGCATAATATAAGATTCATGTAAGTTTAATACAACTCTGAAACAATGATTCTTATATCTAGTATCTACCCTATTAGCCTTCTGCCTCACACTCTGGCAATACTTCAGCTCTTTCAAGCTTGTGGGTTAGATCTAATGAGGTCCTCTTGATCTGGCATGCAAAATAATTCACCAACTCAGTGAAAGGTCCTGATTTTTAAAAAATATCATATCCATTTCAAATCTCACAGCCAATTTAAGATATGCAGTTTGGATTGTCAAGATCAGATCAAGGATGGGAAAAGCATGTGTGGTTTGAGTAAAGTTTATCATCTAGTTCAATCATACTAGCAAGAATAAAGATTGTCAAGCTCCTGGAGAAAAGGAGAAGAGAATATTTTAAGCCAACATTAATAAAGCCATATTTCAACTCAGTCATATTTCTTATGAAGAAAGCTGCATTTTACAAAGCATAACATCACATATTCTTAATTGGAAAAAAATGAGAAAAAATATTAAAAATACAAAGCACAGATCTCTGCTAAAATACTTTTGCTATTACTTACCAAAGTATTCATTTAGAAATGCAAGAGAGGCCACATAGCAGCCAAGACTGAGGAATTCAGCCACCACCATTAACCAGTGCCACGTTCGTATGGTCAGTGCAACCATCAAGAGCTCAGTCAAGATGAGGGCAGTGAAGGAAATGGCAACCACATGTACAAATTCAGATTCAAAAAGCAGCAGGGCTCCATACATCAGGATACCACCTAGGAAAGGCACAAAGTTAACACCACACCGTGCAGTGACATCTCAGTGTACTGGTTTTTACAGCTGGACGCTGAATATTTGATGCTTATTTTGAAAACTTGCCTCGTGATTTATTTTTTTTCAATAAGGTATCAACATTCATCTCTCTACAAGAAGTGATATTTACTGTACTTTCTGCACGTGAAATAAAACAACCGAAGTAAAACTGTAAAGAAAGAGAACTATTAGAAAATTGCACCTTTTAGTGCAATGTATCTGATGAACTGTTAATTAACCCCATTTTGTCAAGTGCTACAAATAAATGAGATCCTGTTGAAAGTGTAATTACTTCGAAGCGATTACATAATTCAGATTTCTTCAACAAGAACTTCTGTCATGCCATGAAAGAAAACTACTGTGTAAATGTATGCAATGTGATAAGCACTCATTAAAATTTTTCTGGATTAGCATTTAATTAAAACCACGTCCTTTTTTGGGCGACATGCACCAATAAAAATAGCAATCCACGCCGTGGTTTGAAGAGGCTGGCTCACTACAGGAATATCGATTTACGAGATAAACAGAAAGCAATATACATAACTGCTGATGAAATGTTAAGCTTTGGGAATTCAACCTGCAGCTGAAAAACAATATTGCTAATAGCAGACAAAAAATGCTCAGTTCGGTAAAATTAGGACTCTCTTTTACCTTGGTAAATACTGATTAAAACCCAGATGAGGAAGGTCTTAAATGACAACGATCTCCCCTAAGGGAAACAAGTGAGAAGACAGTTAAACACTACTCTAAAAAAACCATAAATCTATTCAGTTCATATATGTTTAATAGTTGATCACTAGAGAGACATTTTCCAATTAAAATAAGCAGTCTTTGAAGTGATACAAGCTAAAAAACTGCCATTTGTTTTCATGATTCTTCACTGCAAACTTGTACAGAAATCACACAACATCTAAATTTGGGGACAGGGCAGTAAGGGCCTTAAACAGCAAAGACACTTTAGCTTGCAATGCTGTGGCTGGTTTCCAGAGGGATAATTACAGTAAAATGAGTTTATTTTTATTTTAAAATGTTTTGGTGTCTGTTTTGTAAAATATAGTCTTCAAGACAAACAGCACTGGGTACCAACTGACCTAAACCTCAAGCAAAGCTGTAGTTACTAGACACTTCCAAATGATGGAATGATGCCTCTCTGCATTCATGGAATAAATACAGGACTACGGTAAGTTCTCCACACGTAACTATTAACAAACTTGATCTAGGTGATCCTGCTCTGGCAGGGGGGTTGGACTAGATGATCTTTCTTGGTCCCTTCCAACCCCTAACGTTCTGTGATTCTATGAAATGCATTTCACATCATTTTGTGATTGTGAATGTTATGGATAGAAACACAGGCAGGAATCAAAGACTAAGTGCTGTGCATGTGCCTATGACTCCTGCATTCTGTGAGGGTGCTGATGAAGTATGGCAGAACTAAAAAGATATACATTTCAAAGGATAAAATGAAAACAAAGTAGGCATTTTGCCACAAAAGAAGTGGTCTCTATAGAACAGGCAAGAACCCACACTTCACAAAGAAATGGGCTTCGCTGCTGTAGAAAGGGATGAGTTAACTCTTTCCATGACTTCAGTGGAGGCTAAAACGTATTCTTGGATAGATGAGTTCATGGCAAACTGCTGAAGACATTTTCATCATTCTGTATATAGACTGGAATGTTGGTGACAGACTGAACATGAGAAAAAATTTTGGTACAAGCACAAAGAAACACGAAGGGTTTTTTTCCTCCTATGACTGGCTACTCATTTCCCTTTGAGTACTGGACACTGCTTCCACCTTCAACCATAGCTCCCAGTTAAAGAGATTTGTGAAATAAGAATAAGCTGGAGTTTTGGTTCACCTTTACGGAACTCAAAGGGGTAAGGTACCCCTGAGCCTCTAGAGAATGCTGCAAAAAGGCTTTGAACCATCTCCAGATGAAAGCAGGGAGTCCTTCAACTTGCACTTCCTTTCAAATGTTCATCAGCTTTTCTAGCTTTAAATTCATAGGAGCCACTGTACCAGTAATACTCAGTCAGGGAATGTGGCCACACCAGTCTCTCCCAACCTTGCTAATTTTCTCCTCTTCCTGCATTGGAGCAAGAGTCTGTTAATGACTTGTGCCAATGTATCTTGGTATTTGAAAAATCTAAACAGCGTATCCCAGAAAGGCAACCGATTCCTGGGAATACCATTAAAATCCACACCAACACGTGTCTGAGCAACACCAGCTGAATGGCCTTGGTACAGATCTGCATTTTAAATCCATACTTTGCAAAATGCCATGCAGAAATACATGAGCTTCATAGTGTCAGGACTGAGGCAGCGTGATCATAAGTAGTTGTAATAAGATTACCTTGCAATAGTAAAGTCCAATGTACCATGTAAGTATCTTTTTGTACTACGTATAATTCATCATTCATTGATCATCATCCACCCCACACAACACACTGAACTGTACTCTCCAGTTTCTCCACATTCTCTTTTTTTTTCCTTCTGAAAAGAATGACTTCAATTCTAATTATTTAATATTCATAGAGGTGCAACATAAGGTGGGAAAGCCAGGGATTCAGCATCTCCAGGAACTGCCATTTAAGCCTAAACAAAAAAACCTAGCCTGTATTCATCAAGCTATCCTGGGCAGTTTCCAACGGCAGGTTAACTTCTGGCTTTGGAAATAAGATACTTGCAAGTTCCATCAACAGGTTTCCCCAGGCAAGCTTACAACTGCTTTTGGCTTCTTTGAGATTGATCACAGGCTGAAATCTCACAAAGAATCACAGAACCACTTAGGTTGGAAAAGCCCCTTGGGATCATCGTGTCCAACCATCAGCCCTACTCTACAAGTTCACCCCTAGACCATCTCCCCCATCACCACATCTCAGCGATGCTCAAACACACCCAGGGATGGCCACTCAACCCCCTCCCTGGGCAGCCCATTCCAATATCTCACCACTCTTTCCATGAAGGATTTTTTCCTAGTGTCCAATCTAAACCTCCCTTGTTTCATCCTAACAGGGTTATTACAACCAGACCACCAGTGTGCCACACACCCGCCCATCACTGGATTTCTGTCAGTGCCCCCTCAGCAGAAGCAGAGGATGCTACAGGAGGTCCCACTGCCAACTCAGGCAAGGCAGACACTGCCCCTGCTGACTCCAACTAACGGCAGATTCAAGGCGATGGTAACACAGGCACTGCAGCTGCCTAAAAAACAACCAAGAAAATGAAGGCATTTTAAAAGCAGACCAAAATGCCCATGTGTGTGCAGACCAACGCTGCAGCAGGAGGCAGAGGCAGGCGTAGCCACATCTGTCCCAAGAAGGTGACAGCCAGGACACCCATCAGGGCCCTGGGCCACGTCACCCGACGTGCAGACCTGACCCAAGTTACAAAGGTCGCTGCAAACAATCTTCTCATCTGAAGGCACTTTCTAATCCTAAAGATGACATTGGGATTTTTACATCCCCTCCTGAAGCAAACATCATCCCTTTTCTTTACACGGACCAAACAACAAATGCCACTGCCCCACAGTTTAGAACATGTCTTAAAATCTGTGCGAGTTAACTGTGGCTGCAGGACCTTCTGTTCCCTGGTGACACAGCTCACTGCGTTCAGCACCTCCCCATCCTGCCCAGAGAGAAACTCCTGACAGAGTTTGTGACTGCACTCAGTTCCAATGGCAACTCCCAGCCACCAGCGTCCCGGACTGGTCTGTGCTGGTATTTCTGCAGTGAAAGGTGCTCTGTCTTATCAGCCCTGCCCGAGCTCTTTAATCCACTCAGTGACTTGCATCTTAAACATGTTAATCCATCGATGGGTGAGAGCTTTACGTTGGCAAATCCTATTGATGCCGGGAGGAGGAGCGGCTCAGGAGGTTCTTTGTGCGCTGACTGGAGAGGAGTCTACACAGCTCGAGGGTGAAGAAAGAGGAGATGAACCAGCTCCTCTGAAAGGCACACTGCATGTCAGCTCTGGAAGATGTACAGCAGTGCAAATCACCAGGGTTAGCACTGGCCAGGCCAAAACCTGAGTAGTAAGTTCAAGACTCTGGTGTGGGACAGATGCCAAGTGACACACACACAAAAAAAAGAGCCCACAGTATCAACTTTCACTTGAGGGTAACAGAGGTCCAAACAGTTACAATATTTTTAGTCAAGAAGCAGTTTGTACCAAGCCAGCTACCACGCTGGGCCCTTTTGGGAAAGCAAAGCAAAGACTTTGACATCCCAAAAATTATTTACTGTAAGCTCTCAATCTCTCTTGCTGGTTGCATCTTATTTTGTGCCTTGCCCTTTCTAATTCCGTCCTTAGATCCTTGCCCTATGTTAATGGAGACTCATCTTTAGTAATGACTCAGTTCCCACTTTTTGCTTGGTTCCTTCTCGTGTTTGAGTTTGTCACTGACACTCCCTAGGGGTCTTTGCCAGGTGGGACAGTTTGCCTCTGAGCCCTTTGCACAGCTTCACCAAGGCAATCCACTCTTTCCTTCTCAGGAAGGCTGCTGTGCTCCCTCCTGCTCTTTATCAACACCACCAAGCCTCAGTCATTCACCCAAACTGCCTTCCATAAACAAACCCTTGACCTCCTGTATGAACAACACTGCTCACTACCTCACTCTCTACTCCTGAATGCCTTTCTCAACAGATGCCTGGGTGTTAATCCTCCTCCTCCCAGGTTACAACCAAGCCTCGTGCTCTGGAAGACTGCAGCGCTGTTCAAAGAACCTCCACTTCCCATCACCTAACTGGAGCACAGTGCCTGCCTGTTCCCATCACAGCCTCTTCTGCAGGGATCAAAGGAATCCAGTCCAAGCAGTCAGATGCCCAATGCCTCCCTTAACAAGGCTGGAACCCAGAGCCAGAGGGTGAGATGCTGTGAAGGAGCCTGCCAGGGCTAACTCAGTCTGCCTGGAAAAGTTACAGACTGCAGCCATGGCTGGCAATGGTTGCAGGTCCTTAGCCACGGCCTGTTCATTGTGGAATGCACACACAGTTCCAGGGTGCAGGAGCTGGAACCGACAGCTGCCTGCCCTGCCTGGGAGCCTGGGCTACAGTGGGGCAGGCTCCCCCTCGCTTGCTCTTTTCCTTCTCTCGAGAAGCTTGTGGTCCCTGCTGTAAAAGGGCTGAGCTCTGAGCAGCGGGCACTGGGGCTGTCACCCCGTCCTCCCAGCCTGCCAGCAAGGACAGCTGAAGAGACAGGCTCCTGTTCCCAGGGTGGCAAGAGAAACCAGTGCAGGCCCCTGGCACGCCGAGCTGCACACAGCCCTGCACTCAGCACCAGCATCCTAAAGGAAATTCTGCCCCTTGCTCTGGAGAGGACTTGGGGGGCGGCTGGGAGGGGAGGTGGGGCCGGGGGGGTGGGTTCTGAGGACTCTTGCAGTCCCCCAGCTGCAGCAGGGCCCCGGCTCTGCTCTGGGGCATCACCTGGCTGCTGGGCCACCCAGCCTGCAGATGCCTGAGCTCAGAGGCTGCAGGATTAGAGGGGCCCAGGCCGACTGACACAGCACCCAGCTCACTGCCAGCAGCCCCCAGACTGCGGGGGCTCGGTCCCATCCTCTGTGCTGGAATACCTGCACACCCCAGAGAGCCCAGGGAACAACGGGGGCTGCAGGAGCAGGAAGGCTCTGCAGGGCTGTTCCCAGGCAACCCATCCCTGCCCTCACTCAGCAACCACACAGCCAGCTACAGACCTGCCTCTGTCCTGCCAGGAAGGAGGGAGGCAGCAATGGGGGGAAGGAGGCAGCAATGGGGGGAAGGAGGCAGCAATGGGGGGAAGGAGGCAGCAATTTATCTTAGCCAACATATGCCATCCAAATCTTCTTGGGAAGAAACTCTGTTTTCTTCCCAAGTCCACATGTGAGAAAACATGAGGTCTGTACTCCTAGAGCAGGCCAGTAAATTAGGAGAAGAAAAAAAGGCAGACAATCACCACTACAGATACTTACCAATATTGCTACTACAGCAAGGCACTTAACTGAAGGCCAGCTACAGCTAAACTGGTGTAGTCACAGGACTGTGTTTCCTCTGGGAAGATTGGCTCCCTCGGTAACATCGCTACTGAAATTATTTACTGGGGTACTGCTACTTCTGCTTGTTAGTACAGAAAAAGTCTCTCCTCTTTCTATTCCAATGTATTGCCCATTCTTCTCAGTCACTGTCTCCACAAGACTGTCTCAAGCTGTGAAGAACAGCTATTAGCTGACTTACAAGACAAGATGAAGAAGAGCCCAATAAGTAGGTAGGTCACGGGGCTAGGAAAGCCACGGGAATGAGGCAGCCATGGCCCAGAGAAATCAGTGCTATGGAAAACAAGCTATGTATTTGGAAAGGTGGTGTGCAAGTGGCACAAACAATAGCTTTAGAAACCACGAGAGACAAGAGACTTCAGGAGGAAGGCTTCCTCTCAAGGTGCAGCACGGAGGGAAAGGGAAAGCCCGGGGAGCACCACAGCAGAGCTGGGATGACTCTGGGCAGCCAACGCTTTCACTACAAACACTCCTGATTCTGCTCCCCTCCTGTGCCAAAGGCGTCAAAAATCCTGAACTATGTCAAACTGAAGAAAGCAATCCCCCAAGCCTTCACCTGCAGGCACAGCTCTGAAGGCCTTTTCTCCCAACGGTGCTAATGGTGGAGGTGCCAGGTTAGAGCCAAGCACGCCCTTCTTTCGGCTTAACGCCCTCCCCGGTGCTAACTGCAGACAGAGTTCTTTTTCTGACAGCCAGCTAATCAGGGATGATGAGAATGTCACAGCAAGGAGAATCTGTAGTACCAAGTTACTATTTTTATAGCTGTTTTACCACTATTTTACACTATCCTCAGCATGGTTTATCTAGGCTATCACCCAGAGCCCCACCAGGCAGTGCACAAAGGCCTCCAGAAAAAGACTGAAATGAGTTAAACACTGGAGAGCAGCAGCCTTGGCTCCAAAGTCTTGGAGCTGGAGTTATAAACTCTCTATGAAAACAGTTTCATTTATCTTGAAGAGTACTGAAACTTACTCTTTGAACTTTTGAGTCTCAGAAGATACCAAGACTACTGTAATATTAGAAACAATATGCACTTCTTCTACTCCTCCTCATTCAGAGACTGCAATTAAAAAGATGAATAAAAGTCCTTCTAAACACTAGAAAACTGAGCTGTGTGTTAGCCCAGCTACAGGCTGCCTCAGATACCCCCACACCAGGGATTACAATGCCAGGTTGCATGCATAACACAGCAAGTTACTCCGAGGAAGTCTGGAAGTAACTCAGGTAACATTTCACCCCCCTTTTGAACAGCAGATCTCTGGGGAAATTGCTGAACAGCCAGTAACTTGCCTAAATATCAACCATCTCTCTCGTTTTCAGCTTTCTTGGAGCTCATCTCCTCTGTTGAAGCCACCACAAAGAGGCAGCATTAGTGTGCTTTCAGATGGTGAAGGCGGGCAGGCCTAGGTGCACGCGTAAGCACGTACACAACTCCAACCAACACTTCCTAAAAATATAAACTCCTCTCCTGAGTTAGGGTGGGGTTTGGGGGGGAAAAGTTTAATCCTTGTTTCCTCGGTAACCCATCACCAGCCAAGACAAATTCTAGCCCCACTAATTTAGCATCCAAACAGAATAATGCCTCATGCAGCTGCCTCCTTGGCTAAAATATTACCAAGGGGCCTGCTAAACATCTCTTGGCAGTTGCCTCGGGTAGCCTCAGAATGACTCGCTTCCGTAGCAAGAGTTGAATGCTCCAAAAGGCATCACAGGAGTGTAGGGAATTGGGGCTGGACTCGATGATCTCCAGAGGTCCCTTCCCAGCCCTACCATTCTATGAAATTGTAGGCAGCTTTCTGCTCTTTTTTCCACTTGCCTCTCTCCTCTGCCCAGGCCCTGCTACAGACACAGAAATGTCAGACGTGTTTGCTTTAATTATCTGAACAAAGATGCTAATTTCTCAAAGTGACTGCACAATCCACCCCATTTCACAGGGCTTCCTTTCAAGTATCTACTGCAGCTAAGAGTAACAGGGTAGGCTGGTGAACAAGAATTCTGGTTTGAAAAAAATGTTTGGTATTTCTGGATCTTTATTCTATGCTAGAACAAAAGCAAGACTTTGGAAAACCTTGGGCCAGATGAAAGAGAGACAAACATATGAATGGGATTTAGGAAAGAAGTTGAAGTTTTTAACACCTCTGATCTGATTTAAGGACCTTCTGCATACTTTCTTCTCTGTCCTAAGGGAGCACTCGGTCTGGAGGCTATTGCCCACTCAGGTCAGGAAGCATCTCCTCTCAGCATAAATTCTGCCCTTTCCAGACAAACAAATTCATTAAAATAATTTCTGTGTGTGTGTGTGAAGCTGTGACCATTCACCAGTGACAACCATTATCCCCAGCAATCCATGCACAAATTTCTGGCCAATAGCAGCAGAAAAATCTCAACTTATAATTTTTCATTTGCTACTTTAAGCATCACTTAAGCATACTGACATTTGTAAGGTTGGCCTATGGAAATTCATCCATTTTTTTAAATTAAAAAAAAAAAAGTAGGTAGTTGAAGCTGGGAATAATTTCTAACTCCATATGACTTTCTAGGGAAAATGGGAAAAAAAAGACTTCTGGTAGCAGGTTTTCCAGAAACCTACATGCTTACAGTGTTCTCTCACAACCTTTAAACCAAACCTCATTCTATTTACACCACTAAGACTGTATACAGTGACCAATCAGGAAGAATTTCCACACAAATGACTTCACTGCATTAGCAGGAAGAATTTACAGGGAGAGAGAGCAGTACAGAGTTTCACTTGAGTGCTTGCAGACTGCCTTACTGATTACAGCACGTGTAACTGGAGGAGCCAAGCAAGACAGAGCTACCCTGAAAGAGAATTTCCCTTTCAGCTTCGCAGCTGTTTAGTCGGGCAGCAGATAAATCCCTGCTTTGACATGAGCTACACAAGATGTGCTGCTGAATGCCCCAGTCTGAACACCTTGTGCCTGGAGTGTAATGCTCCACAGTCAATCTATATTCCAGTTCTGGAAAGAAGGGTTATGGTAGGAGATTTCAGTGAGTTGCTCTGTCATGCAGAGTTTGCTGGAGACAGAGGTGTGCATTCACAAATAGTTCACACTTCCAGCAAAAGTTTAAGCCCTTCTCATTCCTCTCAAGCTACAACAAGAGCTCCCTGAACCGTTTCTCATTGAAGCCACAAAACATGGGCTCTTGTTTTCCTAAAGAGTTTACACACAGAGCAGAACAAGCTTGCAGTTAAAGCCAGATCTGTTCACTCACTCAGTTCTAAACGTAATCCCACAACTGAGGGGGTAAGAAAGAGTGGGGGGGGAAAAGAGGATCAGGAATATCCTAGGTTGGCATTACTGCCAAACATCCTGGCACTGCTGGAGGCAAAACAATTTGGCTGTTATGCCTCTTTATAACACAGTTAGTTTTTAAAAGGACAAGAAAAAAACTCCACACTGCAACAGGCACAAGAGAGTGCACTGGTCATGCTCACGAGGGAAATGATCACCACAGGTACAGTTCTTACTTTCCCAGCTGAGTGGTACAGGGATTTGCCCTCGGTTGCTGTGTTTGTTACACATCCCACACTCAGGAGTGCAGGGGACGTGGAGAATGATGACAGGTGAACCATAAACAGTGAGCTGCCAAACAATAGCTCTATCCACACATCCCTCATTAAATTTCTGTGTTCTTCTGTGATGAAACAGAATCATAGAATCATTTGGGTTGGAAAAGACCTTTAAGATCATCAGGTCCACAAGTAAACCTAACACTGCCAAGTCAGCCCTTAAACCATGTTCCTAAGTGCCACATCTAAATGGCTTTTAAATACTTTCAGGGTTGGTGACTTAACTTCCCTGGGCAGCCTGTTCCAATGCTTGATAACCCTTTCAGTTATCAATTTTGTCCTAATATCCAATTTAAACCTTTCCTGGTGCAACTTGAGGCTGTTGCCTCTCATCCTATCACTTGTAACCTTGGAAAATTAAATTTCTTCCAAGACTGAGTGGTTGTTTGACATCCACTGTACACAGAAATTTAACGAGGAACTTGTGGATAAGACTGTTTTAAGATATTTTGATATTAATTCTGCTCCATTCCCAGAGTGCACAGTTACTTGTTCTCCTACTAAAACCTACTTGCAGCAGGGGGTGAAGAAAGGCACAAGGGAGTAAACAGCATCTCTCAAGACGCACTGAAAAATTTAAGGCAAAAGACATTTTCTGAAATAGCTGCTCCTGATTTCCACAAGCCAAGGGGTGCAAGGACAAGAAAGGGCAGCAGTGTAAAACCTGAAGATAAGCAAAGAACCACTCCAAGTTTTTGGTGGTTTATATAAATGGACAAAAAGCAACGGGGGTGAGAGGAAGAAGAGCATTTCAAGACCAGCAACTGTTCCTCTGCAAAGGTTATATACAAACTGGAGATGGGGAGGGGGGAAATTACCTAGCAACAGCTGCACGGTTTGTGACATTTCCAAAGCAATCTATTCAAACATCACTTTAAGTAAGGAAGAGATAACAACATTTTTATTATCACAAATATAAGGATAGACTTCCCATTTAGAAGATTAACTATGCCTACACAAAGAATGGAGAGAGCTTGTAAAGCCTAATGAAGTCTGTGTATGTCTATGGGGAGGGACTTGTTAGGCTGTGGGGCAGTGATAGGACTGGAGGGAATGGATTAAAACTAGAGAGAGGTCGATTCA
>WUAM01000377.1:1355085-1367632 GCA_024336885.1 Actenoides hombroni | reverse complement strand
GCGCAGAGTCTAGTGGGAGGCCTGGAGCTAGTGGTGTTCCCCAGGGGTCAGTACTGGGCCCATTCTTGTTCAACATACTCTTCAACGACCTGGATGAAGGGATCAGCAAGTTTGTTGATAGGAAACTGGGAGGAATGGCTGACACACTGGGAGGCTGTGCCATCCACCCAGACCTGGACAGACTGGAGAGCTGGGTGGTGGGGAACCTAATGAAGTTCAACAAGGGCAAGTGTAGGATCCTGCACCTGGGGAGGAACAAGCCCCTTGCACCAGTACAGGTGAGGGGTTGACCAGTTGGAAAACAGCTCTGCAGAGGAGGATCTGGGAGTCCTGGGGAACAAGTTAACCATGAGCCAACAATGTGCCCTTTGTGGCCAGTGGTCTCCTGGGGTGCATTCAGAAGAGTGTGGTCAGCAGATGGAGTGGAGGTTCTCCATCCCCTCTACTCTACCCTAGTGAGACCACATTTGGAGTACTGTGTCCAGTTCTGGCCTCCCAGTTCAAGAGAACAAGGAGCTACTGGAGATATTCCAACAGAGAGCTATGAAGGTGTTTAGGGGACTGAAGCATCTCCCTTATGAGGAATGGCTGAGAGATCTGATGCCTGGAGAAGACTGAGATTATCTTATCAATGCTCATTAATGTCTGAAGGGTGGGTGTCAAGAGGATGGGGCCAGACTCTTTTCAGTGGACAGGACAAGGGGCAATGGGCACAAACTTGAACACGGGAAGTTCCATCTGAACATGAGGAAAATCATCTTTGCTTTGAGGGTGCCAGAGCCCTGGAACAGGCTGCTCAGAGAGGTTGTGGAGTCTCCTTCTCTAGGGACTTTCAAAGCCCTCCTGGATGTGATCCTGGGCAATCTGCTCTAGGTAAGCCTTCTTTAGCAAGGGACTAGATGATCTCCAGGGGTCCCCTCCAATCCCTAGCATTCTGTGATTCTGTATTTCTGTGAGAAAACCCCCACATTCTCCTGACTGTGGCTTTATTTACTTTAAACTGACATTCTCTTTCATTTGGAGAGCCAAGATGCTTTGAGCTGAAAAGACAATACTAAAGCACGCTGCACACTAATTCCACTCTGTTACCATACAGGAGATCAGAGAACCAATAACATTTGCCCACCTAGAACATAAATCCTCTAATTAGCACTCAGCAAAAGAAAAAATCATCTCCAAGGACAACTTAAAAGTATGGGCAAATATTGGAAAAAAGTTTAAGACCATAAAGACACTGATACTTTACTTTTTGAACATAAGCATATAGACAAATGGAATTTGACAGAAACCAAGCTCTTACCTCAAGTGAATCCCCAGATATCACCAAGGCACAGTCATGCTTCCTCCTAAAGGCATTCAGCTCTAAGTGAGCCTCTCCTCGGGTGGTAACCTTCAATAAAAAACAGTCATTTAAAAGACTGTTACATTCTTAAAAAAACCCAAACCTGCCTAAATAAATCAGGTTTTGAGAACTCATACCCAGAAAAAGCCTTGGTTCTTCAACAAGTGTTTTATCCCAGTGCAAGTCCACGGGATGGGACTACAAGCTTTGAATCTTGTGAAGTGAAAAAGTAACCCTCAAACAAGGAAAATCTATGTAGTCAGCTTAACTGGTTCCTCACCAAAGTAGATCAGGGCCAAAAATTAATGAATAAATGACATTAAAATATCTTAAGTTCAAGCTGACCTGAGTCTTTCCATCTTGGCAGGGCTAGAGAAAAATAAAATAGACAAAGAAACAAGCAAGCCCCAAAACTTTTATTTATTAACCAGTAAAATGTTCTTAGGATAATGTAAAATATTCATATTAATAGTTCCCTCAGTTTGGGTAAGTAGACACAGATTTCAAAGAGGGTCACAAAAATGCTCACTAGTAGTAACCCTGTTGCACGAGGACGAAAGTGGGATCAAGTGGCATAATACAAAAGAAGTACATCATATATTTTTGCATGTACACAATTATCATTTCAGAAAGGCCTGGCTGTGAAATGCAAAAAATGATCAAAGGTCATCAAATGGATTTCAGAAGGTTTTAAGCTAGAACACAGAACACAAACAAATTAAATGATAATCAGATTTTGAGGAAAGTGGCAGTTTTGTTTTGTTTTCCAATAAAAGATCAATGTATTTCACAGCTATCACACAAGACCAGGTTGCAAGCCCAGAACACAAACACTGATTACACTTCTCATTTTGGCTCTTCCAGCACTTCTGATGAAATAACTTTTAAAATTCACAACTCTTAATTACACCAAATGTAAAGGTTTGTCTTTGGCCTGCTACCACCCAGAATCAGATGCAGTCCAAAGACACCTCTCCCTCCAGATGGGCTCTACCACACAGACAATGGGAGTTACATTAAAAAGAACCTGCAAACAGAAAAAAACCAATTTGGAATTTTTGTTCCTCCTTTCCCACCATTATAACCATGTGAGGAGAACTGTTAGGAACCCCAGACTGCACTGGCCCATTATAAACTTTCTGCATTGCAGAGATGTAGAGATGTTAGCACTTGGCACACGCTGATGAGCAGCAATTGCCCTCTCTGTTCTACCTTTCACCTAACAGAAGGAATTTTTTTTAAATTTATAAATACCTCTACAACAATATATAAATTAATTTTATTACAAAATGAAGAAGCTGAAACTTCCAAGAATAAAAAGGAAGAGCTTTAAAATCAAAGTAGTTTTCTGGGAGCCAAAGTAGCCAATAATTGTTTTATTTACTATTTTGTAACTAAAATAGAGTGCTTTGTATTTTTGTACATTAATCCTGTAGTTATTTCTTTGCGACAAATACAGCTACGGAAATAATTCTGGATAAATCTATTTTCTAACTCATTTAAAACTTTGCATACTCTTAAGTTAACACAGTTTTATGCTGAGCTTTTATTACTAGTTGAGGTAATGGAAATAAAAACCTGACTCAACTAAATAGCTTTTGTTCAGGAAGACTTAATTTGTGGTGTTACAACATGTAAAGGTCAACAAAAATTGATCTGAAGTTTTATCAGAAGCATTAATAATTTAATTGCAAATAGTAGTCTGCAGGGCCTAATTTGCCATTCTGATGCTACAGAAGAAACTACATTTACATGCAAATTATATTCATATAATTATTTCTGTAGGTGCAAGTGGTTCATTCAGAACAAACACAGCCACACTGTGTCTGATCACACAGCATCAATCAACATCTCGAAAATATATTTTTGTTTGGCTTGGGTAGAGTTGATGCTATGCAAATATGACCAAAATGTATAGAAGATAGTCGTTTTACCTTCCTAACAATTATCTTAGACTGTTAATAAAATGCAAATATGTATCCTGATAGACAAAATGTTCCATTTTTCCCATGCTGATTTGCACTATGTCTGTACACAGGACACGGGCATCCCAGTTCAAGTCAAGATTAATTCTGCTTGAGTCTAAATAGTTTTATTAATGAAAATGTTAGTACAAGCAAAAAACACATTCAAATAGCCTAAATTCGTGGATAATCTTTCCTGCTGGCTCATTACCTCATGCAGACCCTTCTCCACCATTACTCAGAGGTACCTTCCTACGTCCATCGTGTCAGTGAGAAGTGTACAAGGCACACTGAACCTGGGTCACACAACACAGCTACAAACACTTCTGTAGCATATGGACAAAGCTAGAAACAAGCATCCTTCAACAGAAGCAATGCTTTGCAATTCCACAGCCCTGAAGAACAATCACAATACTACTCTCTTGACCATTAGTATGGCACTCAGTGAAACAACCCAACAGTTTTCAACAAGCAGTCAACTACTAATCACATAAAGCAATGCTTTTATTAGCTGTCCTTTGATGAACCTGCAAAAAGTTGGAACTATACTTACAGGTCTGAAAATGTGAATATCTTGAGTCCTAGACACTAAGTGAGAACTTTTTGCAATGCAAGTTGCTGTCTCCAGTTTGTCTCCTGTTAACATCCATATCTGCAAAATAATGTAGAAGTTTACTCCATTGGACATTTACGTATCTGTTCTCCAAATCTAAAGGACACGGCTCTCCAACCTTTTTCTGGTACCATTTAGGATTATATTACCAGAGAAAATATACTGAAAGGTGCATTTTTAACTGAAATTAATGAGCAGTTTTTACCCCAATAACACACAAAGCAGAGAAGAACTGTCTTTACTTCAGGCAGCTCCATTCCTCTTCCCTTCTGACAAGGGTCAATGTCTCAATTTACACACAGTCAAGGTGAAACTCTTGGGAAAGCCACTGGCATAGCTGAAGAGCAGGGAATGCATAAAAGCCTCTCCCTGTAGGGAAAGGCCCTGATACTACCTTGATCAAAAGTGTGAGTGAGGATGCAGACAGCTACAAGAGAGAGAACATTTGTCAGCAAGATGGTGTAACACCATAGTCTGTGACCCTAGCGAGAATCTATCCGAAAGCAGCAGCCAAGCAATGAGACAGCACATCCTGGAGGAAGAGCTACAGTCCCAACTCTCCAAAGAGATCCTGCCCACTGGCCACACAGAACTGGGATGAAAGCATTAAAGTTTAAGGAATAAGGTTGAGGACCCGTCTGTTTTTAAAGTGAGACAGCTCTCTCCCTCAGCCCCTTACCACCGAGAAAGTTGAAGAACATCTGGATGAAATACCATTAGCCCGTGACCAAAAAGAACAGGCTGCACAGGAAGAATGACATAAGCTGCAGGATTATTACTACATAGCCACTAAATTAGCAGCTGCAATTTTATCAAGCTTTAAGCCTCTGTCTCCCTCTCTTCCTGTCCATCTCAGGTAAGATCCTTTTCATCAGCATCCACGTGGGTCAGTGAATGGACAAAAGGCTCAAGTTTTCTCATCAGTAACTGAGTAATCTATAATTTTATGATCTATCTACAGCTACTATTGTGTTTCCAGCCTACTATAATGTTGGCTGTAATTAAAGCCAGAATAGTTTTAACGCTCTGAAATCCTAGAATTAATCATTAAAAAAAACCCAAACCTAAAAACTGTCTCCCTGTTCCACACCTATTTGTAGCAGGATATACGTAACAGTCAGAAGAAATAGCAAGAGTAAGTGGGGCAATACTATCCACCAAGTATTAATATGTAAATACTTTGCACTAATCACAACGTACTAAAAAGAAATTTGGTGTAATCATAAGGCTTTAATACATACATTTTTTTTTTTTCCTAATTGTGTACACCACTGCATCACCAGCTAATTCTCCTGAAAGCCTTTGGGGAACAGGGATTAATTAGAAACAGAATAATAGAATAGCAGACATGGGAAGGGGCCTCTGGAGATTACCCAGTCCAACTCCCCTGCTCAAAGCAGGGTCAACAACAGCAGGCTGCTCAGGACCACGTCAAGACAGTTTTAAACTTCTCCCAAGAATGGAGACTCCACAAACTCCAGGAGACTTGCTCCACTGTTTGAACACAGTAAAAATTTTTCTTCTTATATTCAAGGGGAACTTCCTTTACTTCAGTTTGCATCCATTGCCTCTTGTGCTTTCACTGTGCACCACTGAAGAGAGCCTGGTTCTGTCCTCTGTGCACCCTCCCTTCAGGTATTTAGAGACATTAGGAAGACCTTCCTCAGCCTGCTGAACTTCGCTCTCATAACTACTGTGGGTGGCCAATGCTGTCCTCACAACAAACTTTCACATCCTTGGCCAATTCCTCCTTGTTTGTTAGTACGAGGACTAGCAGAACACCTCTCCTTTGACTCCTCAATCACCTGTGTCAAGAAACTATCGTCACTGCACTCCAAAACTCTCCTGCTTTGTGTCCTCCTGTGATGCCCTTCCAGCAGATATTGGAGTGGTTCATGTCCAGCACAAGTACCAGCATGTGCAAATGTGCAGTTCTTCCACTTGTCTGAAGAAAGTCTCTTCTACTTCTCGATCAGGCAGCCTGCAGCAGACTCTCATCATAATCTCGACCACATTGCTCTGCCTATTCTAATGCATAAATTCTCAGCTGTCTGATCATGTGTCCAGAGCTCATCACGTGTCCAGAGCTCATCACGTGTCCAGAGCTCATCACGTGTCCAGAGCTCATCACGTGTCCAGAGCTCCATTCATTCCCACTTCTCTATGTAAGGGGAAATTTTCTATGCTTGTTGCAAAACAAAGTAACTTACCCTCCTTCTCAGGCTAACAAGACACTGTATCTGAGTCAGCTCAACCAGTGAAAAGTCAACACATGTTTTCTGTGCAGTCTGACACACTGGTTCAAGAAAAATTTTGTCCACTGTCCTCAGATATCATTCATATCTTTATTTAAAACCCTCTCCCAGATAACTGTATTACTTCTAAAAGACCAGCTGATAGGTGTCCAGCATAGCCTGCCTATGAGCAAACCACAGCACGCTCTCCTGCAAGGCTTTTGACACTGCCCCTTCAACACGACCTGGACAAACTCCAGGGGCAGTTCTGAATACTAGTTATAACAATTCACCTTTTGATCTTTGCTGAGGCTCCTGGTGAGTGCCAAGCCTGAAAACATTGCTATCATATGAGCCTTGTGCCAAACTCATTTGGCGTCAGCTAGAATACTTCACTGTGGACAGTCATGGCATAAGTGACTGGGAACCATATACATTTATCTATTGGTATTTTTCCTAGAGAAGTAAGCCTAAAATCAGTGAAACCCGTGGTGGACAAGGGAACTTTGCACACAACGTCCTGCTTGCTTCAGCTAGCTCATGCCCAGCACGGGCTCAGGACTTGGCATATTTCTTTCTTTGAATGAATACGAACACAGACAAAGAACTCATGTCTTGTTAAAGGAAGTTAAAAAGTATGCGTTTAGTACCTTTATTCCAGCATTTCTTAGCATCTCTAGAGTTGGTCTAACATCTGCTTGCAGCTGATCTTCTACTCCAGTGAGACACAGCAATTCCATTTCTCGCTCCAAACTTTCTACAACAGGAGCAACCTTCAGGTTTCTATCATGTATGCTTAATTTGGCTTGGTTATATCGACTCTGTTTGCACAAACACAAAATCACTTAGAGTTTGCTATGCCTCATAGAATATACATTCAGTCTACCAATCCATTAGAATATGGATTAATTAGGCTAAATGTTTGTCTTTAAATATCTTTAATGAAGAACAAGATTAAAAGAGCAAATTTTACTTTACACCCAATGTTATACATGTTTTTTTTCCTGACAAGCACCCCAAGAGAGTGTCTTCTGAAGAACTTTTAAGAACAGGCATCACAGCATGTAAGTAGGAACTGCACTTGGAGAACAAGCAGATCTTTAGGTCATGCTGAGGCTACAGAATTAACATTACACTGGCTTCTGGGAAAACAGCCCAGTCACACAATAAAGCAAACCAGCATCCTATGCATGACCACAGGATAATCACTAACAAATCACAACACTTCTAGTCAGTGGTGTGCCATATCTCAACCATCTGTATTTTAAATATGAATCCATTTTTTTTGTCATGGTAACAGAATAAAAAAAAAGAAAAAAAAGAGGAATGCTCCTCTTGAACTAACTAAACATGGTGAAGCACGAGACCACTCTGTCCCTTCCTACCTCAAAGTCTTGATACTGTTCTTCGGTCAGTGACTTTTTGGCAACAACCAACGTCCGCAGCCCTTCTCGTGCCATGTTGCCACACTACATGGACCAAACCACAGAGCAGTTATGCAAACATTCAACTGGACGTACGTGTTTTATGCTACATGCTAACAGGAGGTATCTGTAACCACAACTTTTGGTGTTTCTTTAGACTCTTACCATTATTTTGGAGGAGTCATAAACAGAATAAAAAGCAATTATACGCCAGGTCCCCCGTCTGAAGTGGTATGCTATTGGTAAGCCCATTAGATTCCCTCTCCTAGCTTAAAGAAAATTTCTTTTAGATTGAAGCTTTAAAATAAATTAAAACTATTTTTGAGGCATAACAGAGCTACGTTTTCCTTTTCCGTTGCACAGACCACTTATCAGAAAAATATTTACACATTAAAAATAGCCACGGAATAGCATGTCTTAATGAAAAACAAGGCTGTCCAGCACAAAACACTTATTGATTTGACCTCATAAAGCTAAATAAATTAAACAAGCATTTTACAATTAATTGTGTATCATTATCGCCAAAAGTAATTTTTATGACATTTTGCTAGGTCTTGAGGGAGTTTAATTTATTCATGCCCCTGAATAAATCAAACTGCCCTGCAGCAGATATCGATTCATATTGCCAATACCATTATGAACATACATGGTGTAATCATTGTATTAACATATTGTCTGTATGTAGGGTCAAAATAAGATGATTGCTGGTACCTACCAGAGACACACGGCGAAAAATAGTAATCAGTTTTGAAATACAGTCAGTAGCTATTTTATATTAAGTTTAACAAATGTGTCAAAAAAACTATTTCAATTTGGCTGCAACCCTTATTAAACTTTGCAATTCATAAACATACCTCACTGTAGAGTTTGATGAAACAAGGGCATTTCAGGATAAATAGGTTTATAGCAGAATACTTCTCTGAAGTAATTAGGTTTTATGTGAAAGGTCAGTCAATGAAAAACAAATTTCCTTGTTTTAAGTGGGAACGTGTTCTGCTATGACTACAGCTTTGCTTTTCCTGTGGGTTGTTCAAGTATTGGAAATAATTCTAATCCTTTAAACCCATCTAGGATATATGTAACTGGACTCCAAAACTCATTACTGCATTAGCTTAGGTTCTCCTTTCAACCTTTTCCAATAATAGCTGATATTTTGATTTTAAATTTGTAGTTTTAATAAAAATCTTGATTTTAATAAATTTTTATTTTGTTTCTTACCTCTTCTTCTAACCAATCATTGTACTGTACAATAGTGGACATTACAACATCTGCACCCTTCATGTAAAATGTAATTTCTCCTGAAGATTCATCCTAAAAAAAAGGAGGAAAAAAATTAATCTATTTATACAGACTTATTTATATCTACCAATAACCTAACTGTCTCTTGAAGAAGGCAATGGATTTATCATTTATAAAAGATGAAGTACCTGGCCAAGAGGTGGTTAAGTTTTATTACGTGCTGTCACTACTTCCAATGACATCTCTGATGCCACTCAGACACATATTCCCTGCTTTCTTATCTAAGAGCATCAGTTCTAACTGAAGTCAATGTGAGTAACATCCTCAGCACCCCTAAACTGCCCATCTATATTGTGAAGTATCACAGTTATGTCCCTTCTACCTACCATGTTGTTTCTCTGGTGGCATATACCATCTAACCCACCACAGAAAGTTTCCTCTTTATCTCTGAAATACTTAAGTAATTAAAAAATTATAAATACCTTAGTGTAAATGCCTGTTACAGATGTGTTAAGGATTCAACATCAGTTACATATTCAGAGACTACACGTGTAGGCAAACATAATCCAAATCAGGAGTTCCTGAGATGTGGTTGGTCGCAGAAGAAATGGATTAGTCTGATCTCCAAGCTTCATAGAGTATCTCTGAACACGTCACCGTTACACAGGCTTTTGGTGCCAACCTCACCTGATGAAATACAGACTTGCCAGACCTGAGCACGCACATATTCTGCCTGAAGTTCCCTTGCCTCAGGCAGAGTTTGGTACGGGCCAATGAAAAATGGGATGAGTTTGACACCTCTTTAACTGCGACTTGGCACTGATCTAACAACACTGTCTGAAGCTGTTCTGCTCCAGCGTCTGCTTCTGGGCAGGGCGAAGGCAGGAGCACACAGCATGGCTGGCTAACGGCAGCAGAGCTTCGAGCCTTCCGTTTCGCACCGTGGTGTGGCTTCCTTCCAGCTGGGGTTTTAATGAGCGTCACCATGCTCCCAGCTGGGCATCCAGGAGACAACTATGCACATATCTCATAAATCTCAAACCCTGTGCTGTGTAGGCACATCAGATATCAGTACTGGGTCTGGAAAAGCAGCAACTCCAGTAGTATACAAAGATGTTCAGTGCTGGTGCAAGAAATTTCAGCCATTAATTTATCCCTTGAAGAGGAAACTTGTTTTCTATGAAAGAAACAAGTGGGAAACTAAAACAAAGGCTGAGAGGCAACTTGCAGCATAAGAAGCTAAGCATAAAGTGGTGATATCAGTATGTTCCCATCTAAGGGAAGTTTGTCCTTTACAAAGCTCTCCACAACCTCAGGTTACCCTGATTTTTCTACAACCACTTGCCCAGTAATTAACATGTACTCGTGTCAATGGTATACAGTTGAAAATAATGTGAAATGCATTCCCTGAACAACCAAGTTTCTATCAAATTTTATAAACTAAACATTCAGTAGAAAACATTTTTTGATATAAAAAAACCCAACCAGAACACCCTCAGAATTACCCTGACTATAATCCCCATGCGCTTGCTCTCAGAAGTGAAGGGGAAGATCTGCAGAATGTAGTAGGTCAGAATGTGTCCACCAGGAGTCTTCAGCTGCATTGAGGTCAAATCCCTGTTCACCAGAGTGAGACCAACACTTTCTGTCCACTGCACCAGAGCTACCTAAAGAAAGGAGGAAAAAAAATAAATTAAAACAAAACAAAAAACTCCACACCAAACAAACCAACCAACCCCAAACAAACAGGGGAAAAGACATGGTTAAGTAGGAAAGGTCTATTATGATGTTATATAAATTAGGCTAAAGCCAAACAACTGTTTCTGGGGTAAAAGTCTAAACTCTTCCAAGAATCTAGGAAAATCAGTGAATAGCAATTGACTGAGTACAAAAACCTTAATACATCAAACATTCAGAACGCTTACAAAAATTCTTATGGGGAATATACAAACTTGAACTTATTCCTGTAAATGAGGTATTTAGAATACATTGTTCAGGAATAACAATTCTAACAAAAACCATATTATGCAAAATCAGAATACAATTTCTGTACCAACAACACTGTTATGTAAGTAAAAGGTATTTGGAGTATTTCCTTATAAATTTTTTTATTAGATCTACAATCACATGCAAGTTGAGACACTGTAATATGTAGTAAATACATAAGCAAAGGATCTTATTTTTAGCTTGCTTTTGTTCACTTGCACTGTTTTATTACTTTGTTTCAATAATAGTGTAACATAACATAATATAATATAATAATGTAATATATACAGTTCAGCACTTACTATGTCAAATGAGACAGAAGCCAAGCTTACCACACTGCACCCCATAAACATGCTTGTGAGAGTTCCTTCTGTAAACCCAGAAATGCTGCATTATGCAACAACCACCATTAGCTACCACTACACAGCATCTTGCAGTAGAGATTCACTTGTTTTTTATCTTGCTGCTGTGAAGTGCACGACATCTACCTTCCACTTTCTTCCACGTTATGCTTTAAATAACGCACCAGATGTTTTTCTATCACCACCACTGTGTGGTTTACTCCTTTCAAAATTAATACTTTTGGAAAGCTGCTTTACTGGGAGTTTAGATACATGCCATATTCCGTATCTGAATGGGAAGTTTCTGAGAAAAAAAAAATAAAATTCTTCTCAATTCTATTTTTTATTTTTCCAAATGTTTATCATTATTGGAAAACAGACTTTTAAATTGCTAGAAAGAAGATTATAATGCAGTTCACGTGATTTTTATGGAACCTGTCTCTACTGTTAATCTCAGGTAAAAAGACAAAACTAAATATCAAGCACTCTGATAAAAGACATGCAAGAATTAAAATCCCTTGCTAAGTTCAACAGACATGATGACTAATGACTAAGAATTTCACCCGGAGCAAGTAAATCACTGTAGCTTCTATGAAAATTAAAAATAGGAAAGAACCACGCTGTGTGAATCCCCAAGAAATCCCAGTAGTGCACTCTGTGCAGGCACACACATCACCAAATGAAAATACAGCCAAATGCAGATCCAGAAAAGGGCACACTTTGAAAAGCACCATTTTCCAATCTCAAAAAATCACAGGAAGTCTTTTTAGAGATTTTTCTTCTTCAATAAAAGTACCCCATAAGCTGCAAATGATCCAATACTCACAAGGTTAATTTTCAATTTTCACAGTGAAAGGCTGCTATTACATTCTGACCTGTAAATTGCATCTTTCTACTAATACCCTATCATCTCATTTGTGTCCCTTTGCAGCTAGGACTTAAGTGTTCTATATTTGGTGACTCACATCTGTTTATTATTTCGGTTATGCTTGGCTTCACCTACCAGTTCAATTAGCATTGTGCAGCACAGTCAGTTTGGATTCTTATACCTGGCTGCTTTTTATCTTTTTTTTTTTTCTTTTAAATTTCTTTTAAATTGACCAGTGCAAATTCCATAGCAGAAATAGTCAATAAGGCTCAAGAGTCAAATAGATGCCTAAAAGGCAACTGAACAAACTTGAATGCAAGACATAAAGTTTGACTCTTGTCATTCGGAATGAATCAGAGCAGCCAGAACTTAACAGCATCCAGAACAACACAGACAAACTTTACCATAAAAAATATGAAGCTTTCAGAATATATATGTATATACACATTAGAAATATATATATTAGAAATATACACCAGTAAAAAATTCTGCACATAAATAGTCAAGAGGACTGGAATTGACAGGCAGTGGTTCAG
>WUAM01000377.1:1343762-1354985 GCA_024336885.1 Actenoides hombroni | reverse complement strand
AAATATATATACATATTAGAAAAAAAGTCTATTTCACAAGTGCAATGAAAATCTAAATTATAAATCTTAACAAATAAATATACACTGAATGGCTTGGCTATACACAGTTCAGAAAAGGGATTCTTAACCAAGTCTCTCTCCATGAGGTTTCCCCTCCACGAGCATATTCTTGTCACTTCCAAACATTTCTGAACCCTTACATTAAAATGGTCTTGCACCATTGTGTGTACATCAAGAGCCCACAGAAAGCCAGGTAAATGCAGCAGCCGTGGCTTTTACAGAACCTGACATCTTGGGTGGAGTCAGATGAAGAAAGCAAAAAGCCACAGACGAGCACAAAAGCCTTTGCTGGTGATGCTGCCAGTTTGCTTAATAAATCCATTCTAACGATGGGATTTCTTTGCTGATAACCATTAACTTCCTAACCCAAAGAGATGAAATGTGTCAAGTTTCCTGAATCCAGATTAGGGAATTATTTGAACATTCTGTGGATTTTTGTCTAGCTTAGCACCAAGTGTCCTAGTTTCAGGTGGGACAGAGTCAATTTTCTTCCTAGCAGCTGGTACAGAGCTGTGCTGTGGATTTACTGTGAGAATAATGCTGGTAACACCCTGATGTTTTAGTTGTTGCTAAGTAGCTCTTATCCTAAGTTAAGGACTTTGCAGTTTCCCAGGCCCTGCCAGCCAGCAGCTGCACAAGAAGCTGGGAGGGAGCATGTCCAGGACAGCTGCACCTGAACAAGCCAAAGGGATGCTCTACGCCATAGGGTGTAAGGCTCAGTACATAAACTGGGGAGGGGGTGGATTGCTGCTCAGGCACCAGTCAGGGTGATGAGCAACTGCACTGTGAACCGCTTGTCTTTGCTGGAGTTTTCTTTCTCTCCTGTTTTTTGTTATATTCCTTTTCATCACTATTATTACTATATTTTAATATTATTCTTGCCATTATAATATGTTATTTTATTAACCTGTTCTTATCTCAACACGTAAGTTTTCCTTCTTTGTTTCCTATTCTCCTCTCCATCCAACTGGGAGGAGAGATGAGTGAGCAAGCAGCTGGGTGGTGCTTAGTCGCTGGCTGGGGTTGAACCACAACAGCAAGCTGCCCTGCCCTGGAAGCTGGCTGCCTGGGAGGCAGGAGCACACTGGTAGGTAAGGGTCCTCCTGCTACTGAGACACCAAGTGTGCACCTGAACCCACTAACCGCGCAGTGTTCCCAGGATGGGTAATGTAGGTGGAGTCCAAGAGAGCTCCTGTGGTTTCTAGCTTACTAGTTGTCTTCCTCCTCGGAAGTGATGTGAAGGGTGAAGAGAGCCACCCACCTCTTGTGTGACCAGGTCAAAGCAGCAACTTCAAATTAGGCATGAAAGTAGCAAATACCTGCTTTGTGAAACAGAAACGCAACAGATCTGACAAAAGCTATCGAGAAATGCCTCTTGTGTAGCGTTTCTTACCCAAAAATCTTTCAGATGTTTCTATCTACCACATGCCCACCCTTGGGCTTTGATGGCCTCTGTCAGCAGTGTCCCTCCACTAGAGGCCACCCAACCCTCAAAGCTTCCATAGTTCACAGCTCCAAACACCAAACTCTTCAATTACCACAGCACAGACTTCCATTCCAAGTCCAATTCCGAGACCTCACATAAGGAAACTCTCTCAATTCAAGCAGTAACAGCGTGACCCACACTGTAACCTACAGCAGGAGGTGAAGTGGCTTCTCCGAGCAGGATGGTGTGGCTAACTCAGTGGACTGAGAAACATGTATGTCTGGAGAGAGGCATGCAGAGGGGCAACTTCAGAAGCACTGTTGTCACAGACCACGGCAGCTCTGTACACTCATTCCCTGTCCTGGGGACTTTGTTTAGAAGCACTGACGTATGGGACTAAACCAAAACAAGCACCTCATAAATATCTTGGGTAGCTTTGAGAAAGTTCCGTACAGTAAGCAAGGTTAAGTGACAATGATGCAGTTACCTATTTTATCAGTCATAAAGGCTAAGTCTACTGAAGTAAGGAAAACTAATAGTTAAGGTTTGTAAACCTTCATAAGAGATAAAAAGTTCACCAACTCTATATCAAACACAGAAAAAGATCCAACCCCATTATTTTTGTTGTGGATACAGAACTGCATAATTAATTAGAATGTCATATTGATTTTAATCTAAAATAAATACTAATGACCAATTTTGAAAAAGTTTAGAAAACATGTAAACTGACAGGCCACAAAATCCTTGGTATATTTCATTTTATCATAAACCAATTAGATTCTAAATTATTCTTTTCAACTCTGGTGATAATATTTATTTTTCTTCAAGGAAAAATCTCTTCTACAGTAAGTTCTATTACCCTATGACTCCCATTTAATCACCTATGGCAGAAAATGCTACAAATATTGAAGCACATGAGTCAATAGTCAAAATTAAGGCCAGCAAGTAAAATGAAACAGATTATGCATAGAAAGCATTTAAAGGAACAGCCAGATCTTTATTTACTTTGAACTCTGAGGATGAAAGGGTTAAGAACCTCCTTGCCCTACCAAATAGCATGAGTCTGCTACTCACTGGAGTGGTGTCACACAGCTTTAGGCCATTCAATCATTAGGTACAGGACTGTTCCTTACACAGCCCAACCCAAAGCCCATCTCTGAATTCTCCTGACATTTCTCTCCGAGGGTGAATAACTTGCACAGGGAAGGGCACTCTCATTCCCTCTCAGATTAACATCTTCTGTAGCTTCCTCTGGACCAAGAGGAAATATCACTTATCACCCAGCTGCCTTACTGATTTTCAGTTTGGGGAATTGCACCACCGAGCTCCATTGCTCTGTGGACAAAGTAACTACCTCCTGTTACTTGTCATCTTGGGAAGTTAAAGAAAACCTGATACAGTCAACACGAAAAAATGAAACTCCCCTTGCCTTTAGGCACAGAGGGTTATAAATCCACAAAGTGAGGTGTTTGACGCACCCTGCTGAATCCTGAAGACCCTCAGTTACTGGATCAATCCTAAGAGGCTGTTATTGCCTGGCAGAAGACCAAAAAAATGCTCTAAGGCTATCCTTGCTTGCTTGAGATGCTACATCAATCAGGACTGGAACAAACAAACCATCATACTACTACTGCTCCCTTTGAATTCTGGACTGTTTGGAATTTAGCTGATCTTAGAAACCTAATCCACTAATTTTATTTTTTATAATACAGTATTTTGAGAGTGAAAGCAGAAGTGAAAAAAATCCCCCAACAATCCACCTCACTCTTAGCTTGGGTAAATTGAAACGGAGATTGGATACTTACCTGACTCCAACATAACCTTTTATCAACCAAGACAGAACAGCAATATATTTCTGTGAAAAAAACCAACCCAGTCTAAATAGGGTTTAGAATCTGTCAAGGCTCTGAGTGCGCTCTCCTTCCCAGGAGTTTAACCAGTGGCATTCAGGGCTAGCTCACTGTTAAGAGCTGATGAAGAAACAGCTTGAAGAAGTCTCCCCGGGGGCTGCCCTCCCTCTTTCACTTGGGTCTCCTGCTTGGTCCTAGGATAGCTTCATTGCAGTCGTTGCAGGCCATGCCCACATTTGGCCACATCCTCCACTGGCCTGATAGGCCAATGTGACCACCTTGCTTTGGACCTACCTCATTGCCACCAACTTTCCTTGCAATCATCAGACTGTGGCTAATGTTGGTTACTGTCTCGGGTCCTGATCCTGACAATGATTTGACTTCATGGCTTGCATTCAGATGTGCCTCATCACCACAGACTTGTACAACAATCTATACTCTTGACTGTCTCTCGTTTCCAGCACGGGAAAAGCTCTTCTCACCTTGCTTGGACATCGTGGGGCTGTAGAGCTCATCACTGAGGCCACTGCCTCTAGCAGCCTGGCTATCACCTCAGCTCCTGGCTTGCCAGCCTGCCATGGCTGCTCCCAGGCAGAAACAGCTAACTGCTCAATATTTACAAAGTGTTGCTCAAACACTTTATGACCAACTGATTGTCACTCTCCACACACAGTGCTCCCTTCTGAGCTAACATCAGTTTACGGGAAAGATCCAGTGCCTCGTGCCTGCTGTTGGCAGCTCTTCTCCCATCCCTCCGGCAGTTTGGGAGTTTGCCCAAGTTGTGCTGACAGCTTTTCTGGAGCCGTGCTACGAACCCGACCACTTAAACTGAAAAATGACCCACATAAATAAAAGCTTTGATGGCTTTGGCATATATGAGGGAGTGATTTGTAGGGTGAGAACGAAGGACTAGAGATGGAAATTTTGTAAACGAGTTTTGCTGCTTAGAAGAATTCTCATGTAGCCAACCTTCATTCCCTTCAGAGCATTTAAGAGCATCTTCACTTCAGACAGTAGGATCTACTTTCAAAATCAGGTCGCTGTGTAAAGAATACAAAGGTTCTATGTGTGGTATTTTGAAGTTAAGTCTCTTGGTTTGGAAAGAGGGAAGAAGCAGGGAGATCTCTTCTCTCCCATCGCCTGAGTGCTCCCAACAGTTTGTTTGGCTTGGTCAAGAGCAGCTCACGTGTGTTTCCAATCAGCACTGGATTGTTTATATTTAGAAGCAAAGATCTGATAACATTTGCAGCCCACCACCTCTCATCGAGAAACTTCATGATTAAAATAAAATTATTAACTTAAAAATACAGCTTGATCATGTGAAAAACCTGCCGATCAATATTCAAGACAAGCTATGGAGTAGTTATTCTTTGTGGGTCTCAAAGGTCACGAAAGTGATGGTTTTATGCTACTGAGTGATTTGCTTTTCACAATACATTGACAAAACAACACAATTAGTCCTGCTTCAATAAGCACACACAATAAAATGAATTAAACAATACAACATGTCTCATACATTACAGCTTCACTTTTGTAAACACAAAAGCTGCTTCACTAAGGGCATATCATTTCCCTGTCTGTTTTTAAATGATTGGCTTTGTATCCTTGTAATTAATTTTAGCAACTCTGTGGTTTCTGGACAGAAACATTGGAATTAAATAACTGACCACAATTTAAAGTAGTATTTAAATATTCAAAATCCTGGAATTATAAATGCTTGAGAAGGTAACGGTGCCGGACAAAGCCCAACCAATAAATAGCTGGTTTATGAGAGTAAGCAGTCATTAAAAATTGTGACCGATCAATCTTCTCTGACCAAGGGGAGCAAAGGTCCTCAAGGGCTCCTGTTCATAGCATGCCCCTGAATTGCTGGGTCTGTGACCTCTGAACTCCATTGCTTTACCTACTTAGCTTATATCCTTTTATGATTGTTCATTGCATTAAGGTAGCTGGCTTTCTACAGATGAGCTGAACTCACACCTATGATGGCCATTTCATTTTTTTTCAGTGAGTTCTCAATGAATGCTTATTGTTTGCTATGCTGCAGCTGTAGAGGACAAGTGACAGACAAATGAAACTTTCCACTCTTTCAGAGAAAATGAAATATTGATCACTTATGATAAGAAACAAAGAGCCTGGCATAAGTAGGGTTCACATTATGAATACAAAATCAGTTACTTATCTCTGGTTACTCTACATATTTTATGATGAATGTACCTATTTCTAAGTGTGCCTACCTTGTTATGGTTGTATTTTATCTGTATATGGATGCACAGACACACACAGATGTGAAGAATTTCCAGTTAATTCCTTGAGTCAATTCATTAAGTTTATAGTGTGTCTACTCATTACTAAACTGCTTCTTTCCTACATGGAAGAATAGTTTATACTTACACATTGGTCTCTGCTCTTTGTATGCCATGGTGGTATCGTGCAATATTATATAATGCAACAGACAACTCTGCAAATAACATCTTCTTTCAAAAGACTGCAATCCAGCCAGATCCATAAACAAAATGTAAGAGAACAGAGTTGTAACGTTGAGAAAATACAATGCATAAAACTGGTTAAGTCTATTAAATGATAATGTTGCTTATTAACCAAATATGTTGTGATAGGTCAGTGCTGAGGTTAAACAGAAAACATCAATTGAACCATTTCCCTAAATAAAGCTCCAGGGTGCAATATTCAAAGCACTTTATTCAATAAAAAATGCTTTTAAAATGGTACTTTGGTGATTGGGAAACATTGGCATCATCCGTCAACCTAACTGCAGGAAAGTTCAATAAGCTAAATAATGAACCATTTACATTATTTTCCTTAGGCTCCAGTGATTTGCAAACATTGCATCAATAGAACTCTTAAAAAAAATTATGATAAAGACCTGCTAGTCCTTCAACTATTAGGATTTTGCTGTCATGATGCAATTTTTATGCTGTTTAAATGCTTTTTGTAGCTTCATCTTTTTATAAGACTCCATTTAGCATCAATGTCTCATTATATTAAAGCATATTTGTTGAATATGATAGTTTTACTGTTTCAAGCACTATCTTTGAGAAGCAGAAAGGAAATTTAATGCTGTCTGTTCTAAAATGCGAGTTTTTCATTTCACTGTCATATAGTTCGAATGTATGAGTTGAGATGATCACAAAAATTAAATCATTATTAAAAGGATACCTGTGCTTTCTCTTCCTTGAAGCACTAACAATTTCTTTGTTGCTGATTTCCATTTCCCTTTCCACCCCGAACCCCAGCTCTGCCGTTTTAGCACTTTATCCACTTCCCTTTCCTCTTTCCAAGGTCAAATTCCCTACCGTCTTCTGAAGGCACCACCTGCATAATTCTCAAGTCTTACAGCTGTTTCCTTTAGCAAATACGAGAACTGCACTTTCTGGTACTGTTTGTAGGTTCCAAACAAATGAATGGGTATACAAAAGCCCCCAGGAAGAGAAGAGCAAGCGGGGAAAACCCCCTCACATAGCCTCTCTCAGCTGCACATCTCTTCACCTCCGGCCGCTGAAGCAGAATGTTGACTTAATCCCTACTTGTCACCAGATCTTCACAGGTAGTTCCTGCTCATGCAGTCTTTCATTATATTTAGTAATACCTCACAGGCTCCTTCTATTGATCTGCTCAGCGAATATGAAAAGCTGTGCGCGTGCCGAATACCAATCGAACGTTCAACGGCTGTGCTGTACATACCGTTTGGTATTGCAGCTCTGGCACAAACAAACGCACTTCCAGCACTCCCAGTTCATAATGCAGACCAACTCACCCCACGTAACACCACGTACAGCACTATGGATTGCTGATTTTAGCCAGAGCAGTGTCTCAAGTCCTACCTAAGTCTTCCGACTGACATTTTTCCATCGCCCAGAACCGGCCATTTCATTATATTCTGCAGTCCTCTGACACTATGAAGGGTGGTTATAGCATCTGAAATGCATGTAATGCCTGCTAGTTTGGCACTACGTGAAGACAGACAATTTTATTCCTTGCATTCCTAAAATTACTTGTTATAGACTTGTTAGTTTTAGCCATTACAGCCTGCAGTTTGAATCCCTAACGTTTTGTATTACATATGGTGGTGCATTAGAAACATAAACCAAATGTATACCAAGAATAACAGACTATGCCGTGGAAAGATGATGTTTGTGGAAGAAATATTACCTTGTATGAGATCAACTTGTAGAGCTAGAAAAATATACAGGCTTTCAGATACAGGCTGCTTTCTTCACATCTCACAACCACCTTGTTTGGATAATGACTAAGCTACTGCAGCCACACCAGCAACAGGACATCCCAGCTCCAGAAACTACTAGAATTTCTTTGAAACACGGACACCCCTCAACGTGCTCACCTTTCAGAAGCAAACCAATCTTGAAATACTCTATTTCTCCATTTTAGTCTATTTTGGTCTACACATGTGCTTTTATAAAATGAATGGGCTGTAATTAATTTTTATGCTTATTTTGCAGTATCTTGAAACTTGAGCTTCACCTTTTTCTTCTACGCTTGCATTTTAGGCAATCTGTTTAGGCCCCAAACCAGGATTATTTGGAACAATGACTCAAATCCACAAAAAGTAGAGGGATTTTGTTTAAAATTTGGATTTCAATGAGAGTCAAAGGCATGTTCTTGAAATGGGGTTTTAAATTTGTGCTACACCTAGTGCAATATCTGACTGAACCCTCAACATTATGAAGCTGCCAAGGGTTTCAAGTTCAAAAGCATTTCAGGTTTGGGGTTTTTGTTTCTTTGTTTTGGGGTTTTTTTTTGTTTGTTTTGTTTTTTCCTGTCAAGAATCTATACATTGCATTAACTGGTAGTGTTTCTAGCTAACACACATAAGTGTCCATCACAGCTTTATGTGTACACTATGATTCACACACGGAGAATGCACCTAACGATTCACATTGCAATATTCAACACAGTCTTGATGCTAAAGAACTGACTTCACTGATCTTTCAGACAAATAATTGAAAACACTTTTAAGCAACAAAGAAACAATAGATCCTTCCTACAGCTGTAGAGGAAATCATCACAGAACGGTACGGCTTGGAAGGGACCTCTGGAAATCATCGAGTCCAACCTGCCTGCCAGAGCAGGGTCACCTAGGGCAGCCCACACAGGAACAGATCCAGGGGGGTTGGAAAGTCTCCAGAGAAGGAGACTCCACAGCCTCTCTGGGCAGCCTGGGCTGGGCTCTGTGACCCTCACAGGAAAGAAGTTTCTCCTCATGTTGAGGTGGAACTTCTTGTGTTTCAGTTTGTGACCATTGCTCCTTGTCCTATCCCAGGGCACCACTGAAAAGAGCCTGGCCCCTTCTACTTGACACCCACCCTGCAGATATTTGTAACCATTCATAAGATCCCCAAGGATCTTAGGATATACTGTGGCAATAATTTGGGGAATGAATACTCGTAACAGATAATCAATTTTGAGATTGACTGTAAGGAGCTGGTAAAATGTAACAGACATAGGTTTACCTGTTTACTTTGTGTTGAGTTCTGTATCTACACTGGGGTTTACCTTTGCATATAAATCTTTCTGCAGTCACTGCAGCAGTAACAGGCTCTGCGACCCTTTCTCCCTCTCTGCAGGGCTTGTCCACCAGTCACTGAACTGGTGGCTGAAACGGGTTTTTGTCACCAGACCTCACTTAGGTACTGTGGGACTATGCACCTTGTCCCTGCCAGTGCCCCTGCCAGGCTTGGCTCCCAGCTCACCTTCCCTTACTGAGCAGCCTGTTCTTTTTGCTTCCTGACTACAGCTGCATGAACATGTAATTTGAGACACATTCTTTAGTATAGCAAATTTAGCACCCAAAATGAAAAGCACATAAGTGGAAAAAAAACTCCTTCAACCTTTCTTTTCATATATCCAAAATAATCTTCATAAAATACTGCTTTTGGGGGATAGAAGTGCTAGAAAAAATGTTAAATTTTTTATTTTCTTCAGAAGGGCTCATGAAAAAAACCCTGTAATTAGTTGCTTGGCATGAAGTGGCTCTGGATCACTCTGAGAGGAAGCAACATAATGAAACGTTACAAGAAGCAGCCAGACCAACCTGCTCTGCTAGCAGTGCTTTGCTTACTCTCCAGTCCTGCCTGAGCTGCCTCTCAAGTCAACAGTTGTCCCACACGTGCTGTAAATGTCTGAACAGGGCTTCGGTGCCTGGAGCCTTGTTTTATGCAACTGCTGAGAGCTTGAGTGGCAGAGGTGCTTTGCCAGAAAACTACAAACCCTGTCAGCGCTGCAGCTTCAGCGTCCTGAGTGATCTGCTCTAGTTCTGTCCTGCTCTGGCAGGGGGTTTGGACTGGATCTTTGGAGGTCCCTTCTAACCCCTAACAGTCTGTGATTCTGTGAACAGTCGCTGCTGCTTCTCTCGCTGCTCTCTCAGCTCCTCAAACTGCAAGAGGTCATTCTTAGTGAGCAGTATCTCCTCAAGACAAGTTTAATGAGGCTCACTGGTGCTTCAAGCTCATTAAACCCCAAAGCTGTTTTTGACCTCTGGCTTACCCCCATTTATAGCATCTATGGCACTTGTTTTGTGAAGTTCTAGCTGGATGTCATGCCCTTCACACTAAGGATTAGTCTTCAAAGAATTTATGAAGGAGGTGCATTTTAGGAGGTGCAAAACGCAAAGTTGACATCTGTAGAACTAAAAAACACTGAACTTGGACATAATCTGTGTTGCATTACACAAAGCTGCTTTGAATTGCTTTGTTAGAACCTCTTATTTCCCACTTTTATTTTATTGTCCGAGTACCGACTGCTGTGTTGGCAGCTCTGTTTGCTGCTGTAGTCTGAAGCACCAAAAAGTCTTTCAGAAGGTGGGCAATTAGGACACGTCTCCCAACAAGCTTCAAAATGGGAGAGTGCTTGTTTATCAAGTGCCACAAGGTGGCAACGGGGGGTAGCGAAGCCGCATTCACTTTGGGAAGCCCACGGCAGTGCCGTTTCCTGAGAACAAAACACCTGTCTGGACAGGCGGCAACCATTCAGAGTTGTCCTTGAAGGTGACAGACAGGCGGGAAACTCCGCAGAGTAGTGGAAAGGGCTGCTAAGTTTACTGTAAAAATCCTAAACCTGGATAAGTGGTAGATTTCAAGACTGCTGAACTAGAAGTAAAAAATAAAATTAGGTGAAAGGCTGTGCAGATGAGGTTCAGACAGGCTTAAGAGGAAAATGTAGGTGAACCTAGGATAATATATAATGAATATTTCAGTGGATGCGTCTGTCCTGCAGGCTGAAAATGAGATGCTTTTGCTCTCTTTTGCACTCCTCTTCTGATGTGCTTGCTTCATATTCTGGCCACAATCTCCTCCTTCGAATTTCTTATATGCCATTACCTTGCTGAGTTATGGAAGAAGGAGAGGTCGTGGAGAAGCAGCAGAGGAGCTTTGACCCTGCGGGAGGCTGTGCTCGTGGGCTGCGCTGGAGGGGCCCCGCAACCCCAGCCTGGTGACCCCGGCCTGCAGTTCCGACTGAAAGCAGCTGCTTCCTCGCACCCCCTCTGCCAGCCACTCTCTGATTTACGCGGCTCCATCCTCACCTGGCAGAGGAGTTCAGCCCGCTAAGGCCTCTAGAGAAACCCAGCGTTAGCAGAAACCTGAAAGCGACAGGTGCGTTTTCTCGCGGGTGGAACAAGAGGCCGGTCCCTACCCTACGGCTTACGGTGTTGCTGCGTGTCAACGGCTCCGGGAGCCTCCGCAGCGGCCCATCTTTTACCTTTCCCCGCGGCCTTTGCGGGGAGGCAGCGAGAGGAGCCCGGCCTGGGCGGTGAGCAGACCCGAAGCCGCCCTCTCACAGCCGGGGCAGGAGGGCTGCTGCCGGAGGGGGGGAGGCGGGGGGGAGGCCCGGGCAGGCCCCCCCCCCCCCCCC
>WUAM01000377.1:1337740-1343662 GCA_024336885.1 Actenoides hombroni | reverse complement strand
CCCACACAGGAACAGATCCAGGGGGGGCTGGAAAGTCTCCAGAGCAGGAGACTCCACAACCTCTCTGGGCAGCCTGGACCAGGCTCTGGCACTCTCACAGGGGAGAAGTTTTTCCTCCTGTTGAGGTGGAACTTCCTGTGTTTCCCCTTGTGATCACTGCCTTTTGTCCTATCTCAGGGCACCACTGAAAAGAGCCTGGCCCCTTCTACATGACACCCACCCTGCAGATATTTGTAACCATTCATAAGATCCCCTCTCAGGCTTCTCTTCTCCAGGCTAAACAGCCCCAGGGCTCTCAGCCCTTCCTCATCACAGAGATGTTCCAGTCCCTTCCTCACCCTCATAGCCTCCATTGGACTCTCTCCAGTATTTCCCTGTCCCTCTTGAGCTGGGGAGACCAGAACTGAACACAGATAAATGACATTACTTCTAATTTTAAAGAAACCCAAAACACTCTTCTGTCACAGTTCTGCTCTTTTTAACTCAGCTTATCCCATTCTTTCGAAGACAGGAATTTTTTCCCCTTGCATAACACCAACCTCATCAGGGCTGGAAGCCTGGTACGTTCGATTTTCATCGCTGAAGTCCTGATCCACCTCTGCATACTCGGTTTCTCCAGACACACCAGCCCGGGACTCGTACACGGGGGTGACGTTGTGGCACAGAGCGATGGCCTTCACCGCTTCGTGGATCCGGCTGCTGACGCTCTTGCGGACTTTGGGTGCAGCCGACTGAGGCTTCCTGGATGGCGTTGAGCTCGTGCTGTTGCCACTGCTCTGAGAGTGTACCTTTGAGACCCAACACAATGAACAGTACAACAAAGTTCAATAATGGAAACGAAACGTGAATACCAGTATCTATCTCCAATTGTTCCCCTCACAAAGGCTGAGAAATGATAATGATAGCAATCATCTATTTACTTTATATAACCTGCTGGTTTCAGTTTGTGATTCATAAAAAGCCTGTAGAACTTTCCTGTAGAACTGATATGTAACTGTGGGTTCATCACCTTGCATTTGTAGTCAGATTTCACTAAGAGTGCCTGTAGACAATTGAAAACTGGGAAATGAAAACAGGTATGCAGCAAAAGAAGTGAACAGGCTGACTGGATTCTGCAGCAAATCTTGCTTCCTCACGTCAGAATTTACCTTCTTCTGTCACAACAGTCTTTAAATGTCCTTTAGAGTCTACAAATCCGTTTTAATAAGCCAGCAACCAATTGGCTGAGTTCAGAAACACCAACACAAGACTGCAAGGGTGGTGCTTTGCTGATGTTCTTTAGCTGCTCTGTCACCTGTGTACATTCAGAGCTTGGAAACTCCAATGCCATGACATTTGAAAATGACCCATTCATTTAAAGCTGCACCCAAATGTCTGTGTTTTAAAGATCACTACATTGGTAGGGAACAAAAGAACAAAAGTATCATTAAAATATAAATATTAGGAGTCATTAAAATACAAATATTGCTGATTGAATTTATAACCTAGGCAATTTGTGAATGAACACAGTTTGCATGCTTTTGCTGCAGGGTGAGATGTGTTTGTCCTTAAACAGATGAAATAATCTAATAAAATCATTGTGCAAAGTTTGACACATATTTGAAGAACACGTTACTGTTGCATAAGCACTTAAGCTAGCACTATTTTAAGCTACCTTTCAGAAATGCTCAAACACATGATTGAATTAATTTTGTAAGAGAGAGTACTATATGTTTACAACTAGTTGAAACTAAGTGGGTTGGGTTTTGTTTTGGGGTTTTTTAGTTAGTTAGTTAGTTAGTTTGGAGTTTTAATGGGTTGTGGGGTTTGTTTGTTTGTTTGTTTGTTTGCTTTTTTAAAGTCAGCACATTAAATGTATCAGCAGTGCTACCAACAGCTCTTCCGTTCACACTGAAAACCTCTTCACTCAGAAAGCCTCTTCAGAAACCATGCTTTTTTCCTCCTGACTGCAATCTGCTGAACCGTGAACATTCTGCCCATCAAATTACAGTGTTGTCTAATAAAGGGTTTAACTTTCTGCTCATCTGGCACTGCTTTTCAGCTACTGCTTTAAACCTCTGCATTTGCATTCTGCTAACGCTGATGCCATTACAGCCGCAAATAAATTAAGCTGATTTACTCCTTCTGAATTATGTTATGTTTATTGATGCTTGTATAATTTAATTTCACACAAATTCCATTAAAGATTATGCCCTCTATCACAAAATGCTTCCAGTGGGGAAATATAATCAGGTTATAATAGATTTGTGTGTTACATTAAGATGACAATAGTCTAGTAGGTCCACTGTAATAATAAAACAGAACACAAACAAGGGATAAAATCAATGTCACACAAGAACCGCTGCCTAGCTAACTGGCAGCTTCTATTATCACAGATTAAATAAAAACCTCACCATACTTTTTCAGATGGAAACAATTGTTTAATATTGCTTGTTTTGTTAGCGAGACTCCTTCATTTTTCTGTTTTGAAGAGTTGCTACCAACACACACAGAATTAAAGCATTATTTAAACATAAGAAGTGTTATACAAAGCTGAAAAAGAAAAAAAAAGAAAAAAGGAATTTCCAAGAAAGTTATTTTCATCATCTACTCACAGGATATCTAGATTTGGGAAACCTTTTCCCACAATTAAAAAAAAAAAAAAGCTTCTCATGTTTTAGTACTTTTAAAAATTTCAGTGTTACACTTACTAAAAACTTAACTAACCATGGGCACCACTCATTTAATTTCACAGCAAAGGACTAAAAGCTTTAAAGCAAGGAAGAATTCCAGGGATCATGCAATTCTTTTCAGATAGCAGATTTAACCACAAAATGCAGAACCAGTGCTACTGCCTGGTGCTCAGCCAGACCTTGGCGTGCCAGTTCCGGGCTGTTGGTTAACACTGCCGCTGTCGTGAACACTGGAACAACCCATTGTAACAAAACTAGTGTTAGGTGATCTTTATAAACACAAAGGTTTGCAGAAAGCACCCAAACAGTTGATAAACAGGGGAGATGGAAGTGATGCTGGCAGAATTCCACCTTTTTCCTCCAGCCCTCAACTGACCCACGGACAGCCAAGGAGTCACAATCCCCTCGTACTTTCCAGATCAAGCATTCACGGATCTCAGGGACATTCCACTCTCAAGCAATATGGAGTTCTCCATTTTATGCTGTTTTCAATAATAGTTATGTTGGGGGTTTTTTTAAATTTTATATAGGCCTTTATAAATTTTATTTTGACAACAATTTTTTTACTTTT
This sequence comes from Actenoides hombroni, assembly GCA_024336885.1. Taxonomy (NCBI): domain Eukaryota; kingdom Metazoa; phylum Chordata; class Aves; order Coraciiformes; family Alcedinidae; genus Actenoides; species Actenoides hombroni. Next base: position 1,340,419 of record WUAM01000377.1, on the reverse strand, counting down.
TGGTTATGCCAATTAATGTGGCTTTTCAATGCCTATTCTTGATGAATATCTTCAAAGATACAATTAATGTTCATCCTGTTCTGGACACTTTAATGTAAGTTGTAATCTCAGTAACTAATAGCTTACTCTCAGATGATTTGGCAGGAGAAAGACTGCACTGCACGGACAGGTTAACACCGATTTCTGCTAGTAGGGAATAAAAAAGTAAACTCTTCAGAGGGTATTATCAGGAACTTGAGAATCAAGAGAGAACTCTGTATTGTCTCACATTTTTCCCTTTCATTATATCTGTTAAGAGATACCCACAAATGAAAGAACTTTCAGAGCATCTCAACTCTCTAGACATAATCAGTAACAACGATGCTTCAATGCTGCTAAAAAAGCCTCAATATGAAAGGTAAATAATTTATGAAATGAGATACCTGTGAATAAGAGTTTATGATGTGACTCTGAATTTCATCCATCGTGTCTGTTCCGTAGGACACAGTACCAAGGTGGAGGCGCTTGAATATCATCTCGTTCTGTGTCAGTGTTCCTGTAATGAAGGGGTAGCAGATCACAATGTAGCAAAACAATACAGTCAGAAGGCCACAACACCCCCTTCCCACTAAATCCTTCTTTTGGAAAGAAGGAATGAATCATGAGTTAGTGTCAGTTTAGTTAATTAAAGGAACGTTTGTGGAGAAAGATCAGGTTAGTCACACTGGAAGAAATCACTGGTTCCACTTTCAAGCTGATTCTGTCAACACAAGTAAATACACAAGCCCCCAAAAAAGACAAAAAACTTTTCATATGAAAGAGAAAATGCAGTTTCTGGATGGAACTGACTCTCAAAAGCCAATGCAAGAGTTTGTACCATGTATCAGAAAACCTAAAGGAAAAAAACAAACCCAAATTCATAGAGATGTGTACTTTGTGTCTGAAGCAGACATCCTGGCAAACGGGCACGTTCGATGGTATCTGGAGTAAGTCATTAAGACTCTTCCAAGTCATTAAGATCACTCCAAATGTGACGGATTTAGCTTCCGACCGGAATAAGCCAACATGAACAAAATCAGTGTTTTCAGAGCTCACTTCACATTCCTAAGAAACTACAGGGTGTCAGTCACAGACTAACACTTTGCGTCCACCTCTGTCAACTACTCATGTCATCTGGTTTGGAAAAGCTCTAATCGAGGGGTCCATCATGATGGGGCACATCAGGCAAAAAGAGGTCGCTACTGCCCAGCTTCCCATGGCCAGCTCACAAAAGATTATGCTGATGATGGCCCTCCCCAAAACATTCTTCCCAGCTGAAGCAAAATTAATATAGTACAAAGCTATACTTATATTTAACCACAGTTTTAGTCATTAAAATACATGAACCCCATGATAAAAAAAAAAAAAGAAACACAACATGGTACCAAAAATGTCATTCTTGAAGCTTCTACAATATTTTTTTTTAATATGGAGCATATGATAATTATCTATAAATAAAAACTGCATAAGAAAATATTAGATATTAATTTTATTTATGTAAACTACTTTTGCACCATGTCTTTGTCCCAGTATGCCAAAATACACAGTAAGCTACAGGAAGAGAGAAGACTAAAGGTATGATGTATTGTATAGATAGTATCTGGAAACCAGAAATTTTTGGACAGTTACTATCCAGTTTACACATCTAACATGGCTAGAACCAGTAGCAATCTTTAAAGACTTGGTAGGGCTGTCAAAGTCTCATGTCTTTCTCAGATAAAACTTGAGATGTCTACCACTCCTCCTCCCTGGCAATATCCATACAGCAACACTTCACCTAATGACTGTACCATCTCCCTGCACTATCACACCTCTATTACCAGCACTGGATGATCATTCCAAATTCACCCTCCAATGTTAAAAAAAAAAACCCCAACACTTCCCATTTGCTTTTCCTTACATGTTGCTGAGGATTTTTTCTTTCTATAGTCATATTATCTGAATTTTTGAAAAAAATACTGAAGGCTTAAGTGAAATGCATAAATTCTCCACAAAATATGCATAGCATTATCAAAAATTCACATGAGAAGTAGAATATTCCCACGGTTGGAGAAAACCCAGGAAGACAAAGTTCCTGATCTTTAGCAAGTCAGAAATTCTGGGTTGCTTTTATACAAGGGCTAAGAAGATTATTTTGGTTTTACAGTAATCATATAAAACCATGAGAAATTACTTCTTCTGCCTTTAGAAACTGCACTTTTATTGAGATCTTTTGTTAAATTTGTTGACTAGATTAATTTTTTTGTAGACTAGAAAAATCCAATCTCCAGTTTGCACATGAGAAACATGTAAGTTTCCACTAACAAAGATGAGAGACTAAAAATCTCAGTTCCTAAAAGAACCCCAAACCCACTCGCTTTGTTCAATAATGCCTACTGCAAGAAATCTCCAAGTAAATCTGCATCCCCTTCCTTTCCAGGCACGCTAATATCTTCTCACTGCCCTTAGCTTTGCCAAGCCTTTCAATTAAAATAAACACTCCCTAGGAGTTGTGCAACTGAATGCTACTCAAAATTTGAGACAGCAGGCAACTGTCAAACCCACTTCCCACTAGTTCTGTAATTGCAGCTTGAGAAAACTGAGCAGGAAACAAAATTAGCCCTATGATTATTATATGGAAAGATTATTTCTTCTGACACCATTCAATCAGCCCCACTCCAA
>WUAM01000377.1:1312740-1332740 GCA_024336885.1 Actenoides hombroni | reverse complement strand
GGTTTTGCTTATAAAGCAGTGCTTTGGGCAAATGACCTCTACTGCATTGTTTTGAGAATTCATTATTTTTGAACATATTCCTCTTTTTCCAAAGATAAGCTGTGAATTACATATTTCAAGCCTTCCATGAGGCAGCACTCAAAGTTACGTAAGTTATAACGATGAAGGGTGTAATTAAAATCAATAAGCAGTTTCAAATAGCATACAAATCATTAGCTAACTGAAATGAAACTTGCTAAGAGAACTGTTCACTTGCTTTGAAGAATTACCACGCCATAATTAGCAATACACTTTTCTACGTGCAGAAAGGTGGCAGTTGTCTCCATCTTTTGCAAAACAGAAGGGCATTCAGCAGTGTATAGAGTGACTTATGTATGTACAGAAAAAACATCAAAGTGTGTTTTGAAAATGTGACAATGGATTAAATTTACATTTCGTTTCTAACTATGCAGAAATGGAAGTGTTCAGCATGGGAGGGAATGTGGAACTACTTCAAGCAGAAAGATGTAAACTGTGTGTTGTGCTTTCTGAACCATACAACAGAGGCCAGTCCCTGCCCCGCCCCCTCTAAAATGCTTTCTCACCATTTCGAACTATATTTTACTTTAAACCACTAAAGAAATTTCTTCAGCTGTTTTGGGGAACAACTTTCTCAGTTCAGAAGTTCAGCTTCTTAAAGAAACAGTGTGTCTACCAGAACTGATTGATTCAATCTCTGAAAGAACCAAGAAAGGAGAAATAATACTGTATTTGCTACAGAATTTAACTTGTCATTTAGTATATTTTCTGCAATAAAGATTCCTTAAATACAACTGGAACCAAGAGCATGATAAGATTGTAACAAGTTTCAGTCATTAATAGCAGACAGCAGCATAGCACAAGCTATGACTTCTTCAAACATCTACCTTCTGATCCTGGTAAGGGTTGGGTTTTTCAGTATACCAGGTCAGGTGTAGTAACAGGTTACAGTTATGAAAATGAATTCATAAAGCAGATGTGACATTACCTTTGTGACATAAAGAGCAACTAACTTAATGGGGATGACAGATGTCATTTTGGAGGCTGAGCTTATGACTTGTTTTGGAAATGACTTGCTCGCTCTCGAAAGCCATTCTTAGCTGTTCTATCACATAATACTGCAGCAGAAATGAGGTGCAGAATGAAACAGCATCCTGAGTGCCAATCCAGTGTCTTTTCAGAGTAAGATATGTGGTACTCTTACTAATGTCACCCAGCATCCTGTTACTACAGCAGGAGTGTTCCCACTGGAATAAATCAAAGCACTACCAAATACTGACTTTCACACGTGAGCACCAGCCTACCCAAGCCTGCTGGCACTGGCACAAAGTCCTCAAGCACACCCTTAAACTTTTACTGACAAATAAAAACCAGCAGACGAAATCTACTCTTACATTCACATATTCAAATATAGCATAAAGCTTAGAAATGTTATAAAAGTCATCCTGTATCAGAATTGTAACCTGATGTACCTGTTTTATCCGTCAGTAAATAAACTAATCGTCCCAGCTCTTCCGGAATGGTGCTAGTGCGAACAACTGTTCCAGGGATGTTGTCATCCTTCATAATCATCCACCCATAGGCTGCCTTACCCATGTCCAAGTTCACACGTAAACTGCAAAGGAAAGTTGTACCAGAATCAGTGTAAACATTAGGCAAAGTGAAAGTTACAACCATAAAAATGAAACTAGAAGCTCTTTTTAGGATACCTGAAAAAAAACCAACCACAAAACACATAAAATCTTATAACTCTATACAACAACAATATGGGCACAGTGCTTTTTTTTATGTGCTAGTAGACTACATATCACATTAGAAATTTAAGCTCCACCCTCAGAAAGCACTACAACAGAAGTGCAGGATGATGCCTTCTGCATGAGATGGACTGCGACACTTTGTGGAGATTCTTGATGTAATTCCATTACTACACTTACACACATGAGAGTATTACATAAACTTTATCAGTAAGACCAGACTTCTATTCAAGTCAGAGTTTTTAAAGGTTAAAAAAATCCAACACCTATATTTTCCTTATGTGAAATACAGATATTTTTGTACCTCTTCAAGCCACTGCTTTTTTAAAAACCATTTTTTTCTTGAGGAAAGTACAACTGGATTTGTCGACTTCTCTCTCCCACCACAACGAATCAACAATGTTGCTGTCCTTCACAGCAAGCAGTTACAGAAGCTCTCCACTGCAAAAGAATAACAGTGCCCAGGCTGCAAAATGTACCCTTACCAGTAACAAGGACCTTTGGGTAGCTCTGTACTGGAAACTGTCACATGCAGCAAGTTTTCCCGGTTACACACAGAAGTGCAAAACCAAAAGTCCTTTTTCCAGCTCAGTCTGTAGCTGCATATTTACCTGTCCATATTTCCACCTTTGTGTCATACAAGAATTAATTGCCCTTGCACCTCTATTCCTGTAATATAGTGATAATAACAGTGACTACGTGAACTACCTGCAGCTGATTTGCCCAGGGCACGGGGCTCAGATTCCCAAGTTTATTAAGAGGCTTACAGGAACTGTTCAAAAAGGAGACATCGAGGGCAAAATGCTGCAAATGCACTTCACACCTTTTTTAGGTGCTGCTTTACAGCACAGCAGATTTCATCTCTCCTCTTGTAATGACAGTGAGAGACTGATTGTGAAGTACCTGAGGTAACAGTGGAGGGAACAGTGAGTCACACAAACTGCAGTATCCCATAAAAGAGATGTATTTAACTTGAATTGTGAGAATATAAGGAAATTCAACACACACTGAAAAAAACCAGTTTTATTCCACATCCCCTCCTCCCTGAATCTGTACAACAGAAGATCATGTATGTTGTGTCACAAAAAGAAACAAACCTATTGGATACAAGATTCTTGACCATTCAAGACGGTATTTTGTTCTTTAACCAGCTCTTATTTTCCCATTAAAATCAGCAGCAGCAGGAAACCATCCTTCTACCTGATGATACATCACAATTAGCTTTGCAGTATCACATCTGATGTCAGCTGACTTCAGACATGTAAATATATAGGAAAAACAACAGAAGAAGGAAAAACAACAAAGAAGACTCTCCCCAAACTCTTGTTACCTAAAATGCTACTGTGTAACAAGGAGAAAACTAGTGGAAGTCACCTGCCTTGCACTGGTTAACTACAGTTCTGACCTGTCCTACTCAATCCAGAGCCAGCACTGAGCAAGCAGTATTTGTATGACGAGTCTGTTAACTTACACAGAACATAACAACAACAGAACACACTTCACAGTGAAATAATACATTAGTCAACAGAAGAAACAGAAAAAGTTTTACTCGTCTTAGAGATGAGAACTTGCTAGTCAGCCAGTCAAGTACAAAGGATGCTGTATAGCTCGACAAGAGAAAAAATGAGCACACTTACTTTATTTAAGAGTAGCTAGACAGTTCCTCCAGCCAGGAGTAAGCAGAGTAAGTGAAGGATGAAAACCACTCATCACCCTACTTCAAATAGGCTTTTGGGCTATAAATATTTTTTTTCTGCCTGGGCTACTGAGACAGGAATTCTGCAATGAAAGCTCTATTTAAAAGCTGCAGCCTCAGGTACATGGCACAGAAGAGGAGAAATCCACATGGATGCTCTACCAATGGAGACCTACAAAGTCATCCAGATAGGAAAAGCTGTACTTCACTAATATTAAATCAGAAAAGTCTTTCAAAGCTGAAATGCAGTTTATATCTGCTTAGGTTTAAGTTTGTATCACTTAAATCTTTTATAACCATGTTTGTGTTCTCTGGGTTTGATGTTCTAAACACTCTCTATAGGCATTTAATTATAATTTCACTTAAATATAATCTAAAGGTAAGGAAAAAACCAAACAAAACCAAAACAAACAAGTAAAACAAAATAAACAAAGCAAACAAACAACCCCCCACACCTTCTCTCACCGAGTGGTGAGGAGAATTTCATATTTCAAAACCTCGAGGCATTTCAGGAATCACCCTGTGTGTCCAGCGTGGAGCTCTGTACCCCCTTCATGTTGGTGGATCTGGAAGAAAGCTGGCACCACTGGCCTCCAGAGAAATAACACCTCCCCAGAGACTAGGACAGGCCCAGACAGCTTGCTGGCACACACAGATACTGGGTACCTCCTTGAATTGCTAAGATGAATGAAGTATTAGAATAAAATGAACAAAAAATGAGGGCTATAGATGCATTCTTAGTTTTAATTCTAAAATGTGTACATTGTAATCTGCCCTGGCTTCTTTCACTTGGTGTTTGGTGGCTCAAAGGAAAGTCTTTTAAGTCACCGTAGCTGTGACCTAGCACATTACAGACACTCAACACTGAAAATGATGGAGACCTGTTAACACTGAGTTTGCTTTCGGAAGTAGATCTCTCTCCAACACAGCTTCACGGGAGCAGAGAGAAATACTTGACTGAAATGTCCAAGAATTTTTACATGATAAAAGAAGGAGACACTAAGCTTCCTCAACACCAAGCTACTTTCAGCGCCTGACAATCTTAGCTACCATTTTTTATAAACCTTTGGTGGGCTCAAACCTCATGTGAGAAACCCTCATTATAGAACCAAAACCATTTTAAATTCACCAGTTTTTAAATGCAATTTAGAAGACTCCATAGGTATGTGCTATTAATGACACTGCACAGAACAGGGTCTCACGCAGCATTAGTACACTCTTGCATCAGTAACACTGCTTCTTAGCAAACCAATTAGCATGCAATCTTTAGACACGGTATGGTAATTAGATTAAGTATTTGAGGGCTGCTGCAGAGAATCTTTAGTGAATGTAATAATGCGAAGTTTCTTGTCTCTCAACCTCAGCACCAGTTACCCGAGAGCAGGCAAACCTAAGGTGACTTTTATCCAACTTGGGGATTTATTCTACAAGGAGCCAGGGTGGCATTTCCCTGCAGTTCAGCTTTTCAGAATCCACACTACTCTTTCCTACAAGTTAAAACCAGATACTTTTGTTTTTATTCCCTCCAAAACATCGATAGTGTTTTAGGTTAATTCATATTTACTGGACTTCTAAATTTCATTTTTTCCCCCAAAGGGAATGACATCAGGTCCCCTTGTAAAGATTGCTGGCTTTGTGCTCTAGCCAAACTGGGCAGATTCACCAGTAAGCAAGGGCCTTCACTGAGAAAGCATCAGACAAATACATTTGGAAACTCCAGAAACATTCTGCCTTTCACGACTCAGTGAAAAGCAATCAAGACCTAATGAAGTCAGCAAAACCAATTTTGTGAACAAAGCGATACCATGCCCGATAAAATTCCAGTATGAATTTGAATCAAAATGGTACAATAGCTTTACCTGAGCTCTGGTGGGCAGCAGGAGGAACTTCCTGAGCAGTTTTGTATAAGCAGAAGTTTCGTAGCAAAAACAAAGCTCTGCCAAAACTCCAGACAGGAGCGAGTACCCATAGTGGCATCCCAATTTTTAATATAAATGAAATCATTGAGATGTAGTCCTTTTATTTTCAGGACTTCTAAGTAAAACACTGAAGATGATATTTGGGTCACATTAGTACCCCAAACTGTATCCAATCCCCTACAGTTTCACTCCCTCACCATCCCACATCCCTACCTGCTACACACATGATTTACAAACTCCAAAATGCTATGGAATAATGAAGTGTTTTAACTTTAGCATTCCTGGAAAGTTAAATCTTCACAGAGTGTGATTTTTGGAGCCTGACCACTTCTATTAACTGGCTCTAGGTAAGAATGCAAAACCCAGAAATCACTTCTTTTAAACGCAAGATTCTACCAAGATCTGAATAAATAAAAATAATAAATAAAAAAACCCCATTCCTTCAATTTGCTCTGATACCCCTTCTCCCATATTATATTTGTTCCCTCTCCAAATAAAATATTCATTCTGTGTTTAGCCCACTATATAAATCTTATTTGGTTTTCTCTGTCCAATACTCCCAAGAAGAGTGTCAGATCTGTGTTTGTGTCAGAATTGGTCTCACTAGTTCTCGTGCACTAATTTGCTATTTTTTGTTTAAGTATATAAAAGGAAATGAAAGAAGGTACACGCAGCACTTTACATAAAACCCAGACATTTAATGTAACTTTAAAAAAGAACTCAACACCACACGGTTATGCTTAAATATACGTGGCAAAAAACTGTGTACCAACCCTGTATTGCTACAGTCAAGGGCCACGTGCAACCAACAGATAATTAGATGTTGTAACATAGGTAGAACTTAAAAACTCAAGAGGAAATCCGGGGAATAATTAATGAGAAAATTAATCGATTAATTTCTTACAAGCTGAAAACACAAAGTGCAAAATGCAGACAGAATGCAGGGCAAACGAGCACCTTGGCACAAGAGATGCAGCATACACAGCTAAGGATAACAATTACTACATTCCAAATGCTTCTTTGGTATTTTCACATTTATCAGGTCGTATGCCTTCTTTCATTAAGGTTCTTATACAACAGCAACAATATTGCCATCAGATGTCTAATATAAATGCATTTTAAAAAATTAATATTTTTAGTTTATTCCAGACAAATTTGGCATTAAAAACAGAAAACCAACTAGGAGCAAATAGGCAATGTTGCAGGGTTTGAAAGGAGAAAGATCTACTGCACTAGATCAGTTAAAAAAATAACTCCCCCCCCTTTTTTTTTACCAGTCCTGCTTTCTTAGTGCAGCATGAATATCAGAGATTGCACGAAAAGCACAAAGCTCAGGCAGCAGGACAGCAGCGTGTGGGGCAGGGTAAGACTTACTCCTAGCATCACACACACCCCACATTGCACAAAGAAGTCCAAATTAGTTGGTAAAATATCAAGAAGCTTCATGAGATATTTTTTGGTCTCTAGATAGATTGCATTATATATTATGGTATAGAACACACTGCACATTTATAAGGTTTACTTAAACTACTTTATGAGCAGCTCTTTAGCTCTTCCACACTAAAGCTTTGCACCATGTAACTGATCTATACTCTGTGTGAGACTACAGATACTGGTACCCTCACATCCACGTGTCAGATTCCAGCTCCAACACGGACAGCACAAACTGCATGATGCTTGACAGCAGCATACCTGCTTGCTGCTGTTGGACAGACACTACGGTCCTGCCTTAGGTGGGAGCTCCCTGCATCTTGGGAATACACAGGAATTTGTATCTGGATGATCTGGGATTTCACTGGATATTAACTAATTTCAGATAGAAGATTTCCTAGCAGTGTTTTTACTGCCACTGAAAATAACCTGACATAACTTGAGGGATTTTCTTTAAATGCTCCTTTTAAAGTCCCAGGAAAAAAAGACATGGGAGAGCCAGGCAGTGCCCCACAACGTTACTACTTAAGCACAAGGCAGCTCCTTCCAGATGCTTGGGATAGCTTCTTTTGGCAGAATGGCTCAGGGCTGAAGCACCTGGGGATGTCTGAAGGAAAGCACAAAAGACACTGCAGGTTCTGTGGACACCAAAACTAAAGGAACCTCCTGAAAAGACGGCTGATCAAGCCCCTGTCAATCCAGCTTTAAACTGCTACTAAATACAGAGCCTGGACAATACACATTTTTACCAGATCCCCAGCCAATACCTTACCAATTTATGCTAAATCCTCAGCATTTCTTAACAGCCAGGAAGAAACACGTGCAGCTACACGACTCACATGCCTGTATACACGAGGTAGTAATTTCACCAACAACTGGTTGGCTAAACCTAAATTACCTTGAAAAACTTTCCTGGCTACATTTTTTTTTTTGAAAAACTAACAAACAATGCCCTCAAATCAAACTGCAGCTCACTTTGTCTTTCAAGGGGTTGAAGAAGACTGGCCTATGGATAAGCCAAGTCCCATTAACTAGCAGTGGAGGGGATCCAGTTTGGTGGTGCAGCACCAGTACCAAGGCAAGCCTTTTCTTTGGCCTTGGCTGTCATTTCTGAACTGATTACTATGGCAGCTCAAGTGAGGTGATAAAGAGATGCTACAAATAAAAGTCAGGGGAAAAGACAGCAGTTCCTTACGGCAAGGTTCTCTAGCAGCCCAATCACCTTTGCTGCACCCACATACACACTGGGATTTTCAGCTCAGTAGGGAGTGGATATCTCTCATCCTCCATTGGCTGGAGTCTCTGCTATTTTTTCAAAGCATCTTTTTAAAAAAAAAAATTAAAACTGAAACAACTCATCAAATGAGTAGCTGCAAAAACTGAAAGAAAAACTCCTCAAGACTTACATGATTTGTATTGGAATTTTACATGTGTACAGTAAATGTCTTCAGTTCTAGACAAAAGGGAAATTAAACTCTCCTGATGAAAATGTAAGCCTGTTTTTAAAAAGATATAAAATTAAAGAGACTGTATCTATGACCACAGTGATAGAGTTAAACTGGGTAACCAGGTAGAAGACAGTATAATGAAGACAAGGCTTTGTCTCATCTTCCCCCACCTGAGGTGCTTTTTGAAGATTTTGCCCTTTGCCACTCAGAATTTAAAAATAAAATAAAAAAATCAAGTTGTTCAAAAGGACCTCACTATTAAAAAAGAAAAAGAAAAGAAAAGAAAAAACTAAAACAAACAAACAAAAGAAATAAAGAAACATCACAGGCCTAAGAATTTCCACGCTGGTAACACAGAGAGCAGCAGCACAGACACGAGTGAGGACACATGTGATACCTGCACTAGGTGACACAGTCAGACTGGATCCTGTAAAGTGACGGAGAATGTGTTTCAATGATTTTATTTAAAACAGGCAATTAAATGGTCCCAGCGACACTGGAGGAACCTCTGGACAGGTATGAATGCATCTCAAATTGACCAGAGCCAACGAGAAAAAAAGCCTAGGAATAGCAGGAACACGGGAAAACTCAGAATGGGGGAGCATCATTCTAGAGAGGCTTCTTTAGTTGTGGACAGTCTGTCAAGGACTTGCTTTCTCTCCTTCTCCCCCAATAAATGTTCCAAAATTCAAACAGAGGAGCTCAGCAGGAGGCAGGTTGCCTGGGGAGGCTCCCTGGGTTACGCTTCCTCCACAGGGAAAAAGAAATGTGAATTAGTGCAGAGCCATTTTTAAGGGCAAAACATTTCTGGGGCTGTAGGGCTGTTCAAAATGTTTTGTGCGCAATGGTTCTGAGAACCAATTAAGAGCTGAACTAAGCTATCAAGGTTTGTTTACTGCTACTTGTTCTCCATTTTTCTTGATTCCTCGTACACCACAGAACATGTGCAATGTCATGGGCTGGGTTTGGTTTCTTTGCAAGGGGGGCAGGTGTTGGTTGTTGGGGTTTATTTTGTGTCGTTCTTTTTACAGTTGCTTTGTGTTTATACTCCTGCAGTCTTACGTGCCTCATAGTAACACCCTTCACACAGTGAAGCAACACTGAGCTCTACTAGAGGAGTATTTAGGATGCAGCTGAATCACAAGAAACCAGCTGCTCCCTGGTGCAAAACCAATTTCCTCTTCCTATGAATTACAGGAGGCTGCACAGACACCAGTTAAACTCTGGTTGCTCCTCCCAATGATCTTTACCAAACATGCCTGGTGATGGAAAATTGTTTTTATTGCATATCAGAAACCTGCAAACCCAAAGCCAAACCCAAATGGAAAAAAGCTCTGTATTTAGAAACTTCCTGAATTCTCTAAACCCATCGATTAATACATTCCATGAGTTCTGATGTGCTTTGCCTCTACCAGGCAATCCTCATCTCCCATGTTCATGTCCCTTACCCATGGAAAGGTCATTATTTGCTCCATAGAGCTATTTTGAAAATGAGAGGACACAACACTTGATGCTTCAGCATCATTAGTCATCTTCATCTCTGAGAGTTTACACTCCAAGTACAGCCTGAAGAATAAATCATTTCCATGCTTAACATCCAGAAGACAGGAAGAGAATTGTCGTTAGATTTGAACACTGGCATGACTGGAGTTGTTTATTTTGCTGTCAGTGTGGGAAGCAACCCTGTATATGAATGACAGAAGCTGAAGAAAAGTTGGTATAGAAATAGATGAAAACTCTAGAGAGAAAAGCATTCTCTGGTAAGATTCCTGTCTGATCCCTCTCAGAACCAAACCCATCGCATTCTCTACTATTTCTGCTTTGCATATTGTCTCCCACAGCCAACTGGAAAATGGGATTAAGAGTATCCTAGAAATTAATTTTGGAAGAACTATTCCACAAGTCCACCAAACAACTCTTAAATTAAAAAAAAAGAGCTACTCAATCAACATGTTTTTCAGTGGTATATGTTGAACTGTCAGTATAGAGTCAAATTTACTTACACCACCTATATGCTCTTAATCCTCTTGCATCCAGTAACAAAGATATATCTGTCTTTTACTCATTTTAATAAGTTTTGGCTTAGTATGTTTATTATGGAAGAACACAGTGACTGACAAGTGATCCTTTATACTCTTAGCTCATTTTTCCCTTCCCCTACATATCTTTGATGATTAAGTGCATCTTTCAGCAATACGTAGACTTTACTTAGCACTTGAATGCAGCACTTTTGGCCTCTTGACATGGATAAATTGCTTAATACTCAGTAACTGTGTGTGTATGGGGGAAATAATGACCCAATCTGAACAGCAGCATCATACAAGCAGTAAGGGAGCTATGACAGTGACAGTCTTTAGAGAGATACCACAAAATTGAAATAAAAATGTGTAAATAATGTGTAAATAAAAAATAAGAGCCAGTTAAAGGAAGTGGAAGCTGGTCTAGGATGAGGTCTGCTCAGCTCTCTACAAGAGAACCTTCTCAAACTTACCAACATAACCACTTCTTTCAACACAAAAGTAGTATAAAAATACATGTCCTTCATGTTATAAAAACTTAAGACAGATACTTTCTAAGTATCAAATTGGTCACATATGATACAGTTTCCTTCACATAGACATGTACTTTAAAAATATGAACACACTAACACCTAAGTCAGGTGAGCTTAGATTAAAATATTTACTGAAGTCCTCTTTTTGTTTTTGTTTCTTATACTACACAGATTTACATACTGTGTGCAAACCTGAGGGGACAGGTCTTAAAACTACCTATGATTCAGTTGCTGCTAACTCTGTGGCTAGCCACTGGGCTTAGTGAATGAATGAAGAGTTACAGAGAGCATCAAAAATTAACAATCACCTTAATCCAAACACTGAGTATTTTAACAGAAGTATTTCCATTTTGCAAGAGCAACTCCCATGCAAGGAAGAAGCTTCATTTCAGAGTCAGTGTTCTCACTTCTGTGTCCACAGAAGACCTGATTACAGACATGGATATTATTTCCTGTTCCAGTTGATCTGCAATTTGAATATACAGTACTCATGCTTAATGAATTAATTAATTCAGGGCAAGTCTCTATTTGGTTACACATGTTAGAAGTCCTCTCATTGTAAAAGCACACCCTAACCTTACATTATTCAGCCATTCAATTTAAATTAATCATTGTTGCAGTAAAAAGTCTGTATTTTAACCAGAGAAATGGAATGTTTTCAGTACTAAAGGCATTAAAAATAAAATTCCAAAATATACCAAACAGTTCATTCAAATGCACATTTCCTAAAACCACGTTCTCAAACATACCAAGATTGCATCCTTATTAATACATTTATGCTAGTAAAGGATTAGATATCCTGATTACTCCAGCACGATGAACATTATACAAAAAAAAAACCCCAACCCAACAACGGTATTGTTTTCTGTACAGTGATCCTTCAAGAATCAGCAGATTTGTTGGCACCTTCTCCTTCAGCTTCCTGATAAGATCAATTTCCTTTGCACTGAGAAGCAAGTATAAATTTCAAGAAATCCACATTCAGGGAAATTAGACATCTGTGTTTTTCTTTCCTTCTTATACATACCTGATCGGGATGATATAGGAAAAGAGGAGGAGGAACCGGAAGAGGTTGCGATACCAGGGGCCTACAAATCCTTGCAAGGTTACCATAACAACTGAGAGTGCAACTAAAGCCATGAACAGGGCTTTGGTCAGTTGGTTCAACTCCAGGTCCAACAAGCCAACCTAGAAGAAGTATAAATGAAGTTAGTCACGAGTTTCTCCTTAAATTGACACTTTTACGGGTAAAATAATGAGCTATTACAGGCCTATTTGTTCCTACCTGTTAAAAATCCACGTACCTCTAACAACTAACTGCATTTTGATACCTGAATTATTTCTCCCATGCTTGCACACAGTAGATGTTCCCTGGTTACACAAGAATAACAATTCCCAGAACCAGCCAGGGCTTTTCAACGCCTTCGCGTCTGACGCGGCCCTCCCCCGTGCCCTGAGCCAGGACAGGAACACGGGAGGGTGAGGAGAACGGGCAATTAGAGATGAACAAACGAACAGGAACAATTTCCTTCTGTCACGCACGCAGCAAAGATGCTGGCACCACAGATGAGATTGGTGGGGTGGCTACTGCTTGCTTACAGCTACACAGTGAAAAACCTGCTGGATTCCGGAATCCACAAAGGCGACAGAGCTCCCGTCTCAGTCGTACCTCGAGTGTACTCTAACTTGTAATGCTCCCAGGCCAGCCTGTAAATCTGAACTCATGTCAAAGAAGTAATTTTTAATTGCATGAAGCCCTATTCAAAGTCATAACACACCGAATCGACGGCCAAGTTAATATCCATTTTCAGACCAAACCAGCAAAACAGAGATCAATGGTTCACAAGGAAAAAGGTACTTGATTTAGAAGTGTTTTAGCCGAACCACGAAGCCAGGCTATCTTTCAGCCACTGTTTCTCATGAAAAAGTATTTTTAAGCTATGTAACTAAGACTCTCGCCATTTGAATAATGTATGCTGTAAGCTAAGTATTTATGCTCCACTTTTTGGGATGCTCTTGCAGTCAGTAAAATATGTGGGAAAATTAAGTCAGGAAGAGTTTCCTAGGCCCTACCACAGATGCCCCTTTTATCTCCAAGCCTTGCCAGTAAGACCAGTAAAACAGAACACTTCCTTAGATAACAAACAGCGTGCAAAAGAACCACTTTAAATATAGTTCTTAAAAATTCCAGCAATCTTGCTCCTACGTGGGCTGGCCCTTCCCTAGAGAACCGAGCAGCTGAAGACCACAGTGGCTGATTTATCAGCTGCATTTAAAAAGCAGCACAACGAGGACAAATATCTTGCAATTTCCGCTGCTTCAACTACTACATAGTTTATGCTTGAATTATTGAGAAAAATAGGTTTTTGGATTAAAATGAAGAAAAATTAAGCCAGGGAAGTAGAGCATGTTTCAAAGCCCAGATCTTTTTGCGTTGACAAAGGCAGTCTAGGTTTCAGGCCTCGCTGAGGATCAGATGAAGTCATTATTCATTCAGTCAGGGGAAAAAAGACTCAATTACCTCAACCTAAAGATGCTATCAATGAATGCAAAGTGCATATTTTACTCTATTCATCCAAATCCCATTAAAAAGTGAAAGGAATGATTTAATCTGGCCTTCTAGAGTTGGTCTTTTTTTGTAATAAAATAAAGAATCACTGTCTTGCAATATGCATAACCACTACCTCACACTTTTTTTTCCTGCATCATGGTAGTGAAAGCCTATCTCTCGCCTCCGTGCCCCCCGTCGCCCCCGTAAAAACCCCACCCCAGAACAGAAATGAATAAAGAGCTTCTTTGGAAAGAATGCCACTTTTTGGACAGAAACATTAAATTTAGTCCACTGCACACTGATACGTAGCTAATTCAAAGCATTAATACCTTTCTAATTGATGAAGACAGATGTGAGTTTAAGTTTGGAATCCAATAAAAATGTGTTTGGAGAGATATTAGGAGAATAAAAAAGTTGACGATGAAAAATTTTCCACACTATACATCTCTTGCTCGAGAGCATTTGGTTTGTTCCTAATAATGCCATCCTTCTTAACCCAGCTCACACTGGTGGCCATAGCCAATTTTAATGTTTTCATTTACCGCAGCAAGTGAAGGCAATTGCAAAACCCCACTTAAGGAGGCACACAAAAAGTAAGTTTTAATAGAAATGCGTTCTCCATTTCTCAAAAATTAGTTACTAGAATGTACTGAAACGGAATTAGTTTAATTCCGTGCCTTTCCACTTAAACAACTTCTGCACTCAAGCTAATGAAAGGCTGTTGAATTATCCAGTTACATTTCATGTAGAAATTCACTAACATTGGCTAAAATTCATCTGAATATTGGAAAAGTGGGTGGACTTCATTGTAACTACAGTGGGATTTTATCAAAGCATCTGCAAAATACAGCACCTTAAGAAAGAGATTTCTTTCCCTTTGAAAATAGTCAGAATAATTATGACAAAATAAGAAAGAGATGAGTTAAGAATTGGGAGTAATTTTCCACATTTATTTCTATTTCCCATATTAAAAAGCAAATTTTCTGCTACTTGTCATAATATTGGTTCTATCTGAAACAACTGTGCTAACAAAATTAAACACACCACTGGAAATTTTAATCTCCAAGGGAAAATTTGTACATAATGTCTACGACAACCACAATAGTTTTGCAAAAGGCCTGCTCTACATTAATGAACACAATAATTGCCTGTATAATCTAAAATGCTAGTAATGGCAGCAACTGCAGATCCATTTAGCTCCTCTTTAATTTATGCACAAAGTTTTAAATAGCTAATGCTTCTCAGTAAAATAATGGCTTACACCATCAATAAAAAGTACGGCACTGTCTTCTTGCACCAAGAAAAGCCTACAAGTTTTTGAAATGCTGTATTTTTGAATGAGGGAATTATTAAAGGTATAAACTTCACATTTTCGACCACGAGGTGCAAGTCATTATCTTACGAGAAAAATCCTCATTTAATTAGCAGAAGTGGAAAACAACAAAAGCCCTTTTCTGACTACTGAAGTAGAATATGAACAGAATATTGTTATTGCTGCCCTAGATGTTCAACATTTGGGAAAGGCTATCCTCTGAAGCTATTACTGTAGTAACAGAACAAGTCTTCTAACATTACAAAAAGTACATTTACTTGGAAAATGAGGAAATTTCTTTACGCTACAATACTGAAATGCAAAATTTGGTAATTAGGGCAAAATAGTAAAGATTTCTCAAAGTAGTCTAGTGCAGTCTTTTTTATTCAATTACAGTTTAAAGTGCATTATAAATAATTGCTTGTAAATAACATTTTTTAAGCTTCTCACTTTAATATTGTCAAAGTATTAAGGCACTACCTTAGGAAAGACTTCCCCCCCATCAACCAAATTCCTCCATGAAGGTAATTAAATTTCAGTAATCAGTCTGGTTCTGCACCGACAAACACCATATGAATCCAATGAGATCTCATGGTATGTGTGTTTGAGACAGACTTTGGCTTTAATTTACACCGTAAACATAAACAAAAGTAAATCTTTCCTATTCTTAATACATGCTCTGAACTTAACTTTATTAAAACTTGAATACTAGTCAATGATTCACGTTTTCATTCATTCCGGTCTGAACACAGGTGTAACAGCTACGCAGAGTATTTAAAAGTACTAAAATTCAAATAATATCCCTTTCTTCTTTAGGCTGACAAAAACAAGTCTGTCTATGACAAATGATTCATGGCGTTGCATAATTTATAAAAAAATTATTTTAATATAGACCACTATGTAGAGTTAGCCACATATATCTGAACCCCTATGCCCTTCAATAATGTGTTAAACCTTTCCTATGGTCCCTAGGAATACTAGATTATTAATCTGTGTTTAAAGGCTAAATAAAATGACAGATCATTGTCTGTTAACTGTAATCTTTTGACAGGTACAGGAACTCTGGACTCTGTAAATGTTTCTTCTTTGTTAAGTTTCCTAATTCTAAGGTTATTCCTATGATTCAAAGTCTTGACTGCTCAGCAATCCATGTAACCACATTAAGCTAAAATAACTATGAACCAAAACAAGTGAAGTAAGTGAATTCAAGTTTAGGAAGCATCTTTCCTTAATTCGCTGTGCTCAAGTAATGGTCTCACAAATATGTTTTACTAAACCCCACCAAATCTTGTATACAGCATGTTACACGTTTTAATCAATACCTTATCCTTTTAAGCAGTAGATTCAAAGGTAGGAAAAGCAAAGAAAACACTGAAATATATAAAGTGATCATTTAGTGGAAAAAGTCACCTATCACTGCTTTTTCTAAAACCTACAATAAATTCATTCATTTTAGAATTAGAGCAATAACTGGGGGTTTGTGGGGGGGTATTTTTCTACTTGACTTAGTAAAACTGCAGTACACTTTAGTTAGCTAGTCCACTCCAATGGAGTTATAAAAAAGTAATAGCCAGAAAATAGTCCATTCAATTCCAGTATCATTTTCTGTATTTCCTTTAGCAACAACAACAAAAAGCAAGCATGCACCCTTGATGCTGCCTTTAGTGCAAGCCAGCATCACTGCGACCGAACTGAAGTATTTGGCATTATGTTAACATTGCAGGTTTATGGAACTGAATTATGTCTGTTCCACACTGACTGCAAAAAACATTTTCAAATATTTAGCATTAATTGTATCCCCAAAGAAACAAATTAAAATTAATTGCCTGTATTCTTACAAAAACCAGCCCATATCCAACAGAGAGGCATTTAAAAAAGTAGAACTTTAGAACTAGAGACGAAATAGTTCTCACCCAAAGGAAGATGAGTAAGCTACAAGTAGATAATGGTTTTTTGAATGTTTCGATGCGCATTCAAAAACACAAATTTAAATGCTCTTAAAAGCGAAGTGTATTTAATTTTGAAATTACTTTTCTGACCTGCCTGTTTTAACTTTAACAAGCTATTCATAACTGCATAATATCTATGTTTAAAATAAACCAATTGCTTTAGAAACAAAATTCCTTTTTGTAGCTCGTAATATATAAAATGCTAAAATCATAGAATCAAAGCATGATTCTAGAAGAAAATGAAAAGAAAATGAAGACTCAGACATTTATTTCTGTCTCTCATATTCTTTCCCACCCTTTTTTTTTTTAACAAACCCCGGCCCCCCCCCCCCTTATTTTTTCCAGACTCAACATCATCTGAGTTTGGATATTCAAAGTGAAACTTGAAAGCCCTCTCCAGAGTTTCAGAGGTGCTCAGCCCTCTCTACTTGAGTCTACTACAGTAACATCTGTAACTGAGCCATATCCACAACTGTATTTGAATAGCTGACTCAGTTGCTTGAGGTAGGGTACTCACTTTGACAAATACTGGCCACAGATTTCATAACCTGAAGTTTCATAACCTGAAGTCTGTCAGCTTTTTTCAGCTGTCCCGATTTACCCTCACGCCAATGATTTGCTCTATCTCTGGTAAAACATTATGTTAAAAAAAAAATTAATCAAAATGAGAGAAATTGAAGGTGACCCATTCTTAATATCCCGTTGACTATAAATCTGGTTTTCATTAACACTTTTGCAATTTGCTCAACTCTCTCAATGTCTCTAAATGTCTCAATGTCTCTTCTTCAATCCGATACAGATCTCTCTTTTGAACCAGGCTTTACCAGCGACGCCAAAACACGGCTTATTCCCTCTACCTCCTTTCAGTGTTTCGCTCTCATTTGGCAGGAGGCTCGCAGCAGCTGCAGGAACGGTCAGCAGAGGGTGCTGAAGGTTGGTGCTGGGTGCTGCTTTCAGAGAGCTCTTGGCAAGGCAGGGTTCTGCATCACTCTCCTCAGCCGACAGCACTTACAGCCTTTCGTTTGAGACATTCAGGGTTAATTATCTCAAGGACTCGAACAATTCAGGTTGTGTACTGAAACCGTTCTCTCTCCTTAGCAAGAGCTGCACTTGCTACACCTTTCCGAGGTGTGACACACGTACAGCCCAGCCTCGCAGCTGGAGGTGCAGCTGCAGCCAGGTGCCCGCGCGCTCCCCAGCTTCACGGGCTATCTGGCGCGCACGAGAACGCCAAGAGCGCGCGCAGAGCACGCCAAGCAACTGCAGAGGCTAATGGTTCAACTCTGCCAGCCACACATGGATTGCGCTGCGTTAGTACCGTACCCTCCTCCTATTAGCAGCTATCAATTGAAAACGCCTTCTCAAGACCACCCATCAATTTACAGTAATTCCTAACCCAGCCAGTCGTGCTGCAGACCTCGGCAATCGCAAGCATTCACACGGCGAAACTCTTAGGATGCCCATTTCCCCAATGTAAAACAATCTAGATACACCAGATTGCAGGCAGACGACAGTCAGAGTTCCTATGCACTCACAGTCCTCTTTATGTATGATCAGAATTAGTAAGATGTGAAATTCTGGGGGAAAATACCAGGATTTGAAGATGTTTGATTTTACACTGAAACACTATCTTCAAGTTTGTATTTAATCCGTAACTTACTTGTTACATTTTCTTTAAGCTTGATCATCAGCAGCTTCAATTCGAGACTTTTCTAGCCCACTGTCTTGTTTTAATGGTCAGCATACAAAGTAAGCAGCTTTACACATTACACACTTATTAAAACATATTCAATGGAGATGCATTTTTCTTCAGTAGATAAAAATAATTAGCTTTGGCAAAGTAACTGCAAAACTAGCATGGGAAGAACCGGTCCCAAGGTTTTTGTAGTGCAGAATTTGAAATTATGTATATAAAAACTGTGATAAATGTAAAAAAAGTAAATGAATTAGCTCAAGAAAAGGTACTACTTCCTTAAAAAAAACTGAAACAATTTTAAAAGGGGCTTAACAAAACTGATAGCAATTTCATTTGTGTAAACTTTGGGAATTCTAATATATTTACACTTCAGACCGTGCAGCTGACTGATCTAAAGAACTTTTTCATACCGAAAGCTGCGCACATGATTTTTGACACTGTAGGGACTAAATTTGTCTTTTATGTAAGTGTTACACCGTATGCTTAATCAGAGTTCATAAATGATATGAGAACCTTGTAGCTTTTGCAAAGACATCTTTGAAATTAAGCAAACACTTGCAAATGGGTATCTAAAGAAATCCAGCATTTGGTTATGTCACAGTAAAACTAAGGTGTTAATAACTCAGCTCCTCACAGACTATCTAGATTAAGCTATTAGCAGAGATTATTACCGTTCTCAATGAGCACGAGGGGAAGAGAGGTCAGAGCTGAGGTTATCAAAACACACATGGCAATTTTTCCACTAAGAATTCAGTTAAATAAATGAAGCCAAGAACTCATGAAGTTTAAGCCTGTTTTAAGTTTTACTGTTTCATTTTCTCCCAAATCAACAGTAAGTTTAAAGACAGTTAAAAGGTTTGGTTTTTTTCTTCCATCTTTCTCAACTGAAAAGTGCATTTGAAAGTTTCTTTCCCTGTATATTACCAACACTTTATTTCATTATATCTTGCTATTTTAAAAGTTACAAGAGAACTGGAAAAAGCTCTTCATTGTGAAACGGTGGCAGACATGAAGTTGATGCTTATGCCATAAAAACACATGGAAATGAGAGCTGCAACCTTTCTCCATGGAAGTGCAATTGCAGGAATACAGTACATACAGTACACAGTGCATTCTGGTAAAGTGACAGGGGCAACTTTCTGAGGATGGATTCACCAATAAATAAAAATGGAAGGAAGAACTAAACCAATCTCCTCTGGCCACAGGCAGCGACTCTTTCACTGGTGGAGCACATCTGGAACCACACTCCTCCTCCCCTGCGTGTACCTGAACCCCACCAGCCAGCCTGTCTCAGCACAGGGCTGGATACAAACCCAACCACCACAGCATTTTCCATAGGAAATCAGGTTAGAAAAACCAACTAAACAAACACACAGCACAGAGCGTCTCAGAGTCTGTCTCAAAGCATTTCCATCTGAACAATATTCATAATTGATATAATTCTATAGAATAATATTCAAGAATGCAGAAAAAAATGGAGAAGATCATTTTTAAAGTTAATTTCTGGCGAACAGAATCCCAGCCAAAAAAAGACAAAGCATTTTGACCACATCTAGCTTTGGTCTCTGTCCCTACCTATTCTTGAGTATAAAATCCTGTTTGTAGGCAAGCTGCAAATGTTTCAAGAATGTCTAAACTGCATTTCTGAAGAAAAAGTTGTACATGTTTTTATTTG
>WUAM01000377.1:1288426-1300300 GCA_024336885.1 Actenoides hombroni | reverse complement strand
CAGGCTTCTCTTCTCCAGGCTAAACAGCCCCAGGGCTCTCAGCCTTTCCTCATCACAGAGATGTTCCAGTCCCTTCAGCATCCTCGTAGCCTCCACTGGACTCTCTCCAGTATTTCCCTGTCCTGGTTGAACTGGGGAGCCCAGAACTGGACACAACACTCCAGAGGTGGTCTGACTAATTCAGAGTAGAGGGGGAGGAGAACCTCCCTGGACCTGCTGCCCACACTCCTCTTTACGTACTCCAGAGTGGATTCCTATCAGGTAACTACGGGACAAAGAACTAAGCCCCTGCAGCGCAGAAATGAATCTCCGTGTTTAGAATACTGAACACCTCAAGAGGTCAGTGAGCCTGCAAAGGCCTTTGGACAGCTGATGAGTACAGGTTAGTTAAACAAGCATCCCTTGTTTTATCAGAGGCAGATAAAATGCTATTGAAAAGCCTGATTTCCACACAGAACACAACAGGCTGTTTCTGTTGGAAGGGACCTACAGTGCTCATGGCCTGACCAGTCCAGGGCTGACCAAGTTAAAGCATGTTATTAAGCATGTCCAAATGCCTCTTAAACACCGACAGGTCTGGGGACTGACCACCTCTCTAGGAAGCCTGTTCCAGTGTTTGAACACCTTCCCAGTAAAGAAATGTTTCCTCATGTCCAGTCTAAACATCCCCTAAATTGCTGCTGAGCTGATTAGTTTAGGCAGTGTTCACATACTGATGTTATCTGACATGTTGCACTAGTATGCTGGTTTGGCTCTGTCAGTCTGTGTATGTGCACAGATACATGTAATATTTTGCTTTTCAGTGCCTATAATGAAAATTATAATCTTATTTAGGTTCCCACTGTAGATGAAAGAAGACAACATTGAGCTGGTGGCTGCTGTACTATTCAATGGTTATGCAAGCAAAGGTGGTCCCTGTGTTGTCATAACGGTCAAAACCACGCTGCAGCTCGTCAGCGTGCTGCTGGATCTCTCTCGTCCTGGGTCTGCCAGATATTTCATATTTTGCTGATGAAAATTCGGAGCAACTTCTTTAATTTTAATCGTGGTTTTGAAAACATCAGGGAAATTTTAAACACACCACATCTTTTTACCCTTTATCATAGTTTTTAATGTGAAATATGAATGTAAGAAAAAAGTTTAACCAAGACTTACTAAAAATCTAATCTATAAGATTAGATATTAGATTCTAAACTCTGACAGCTACAGATATTTGTATCTAATAGCCAATACTAGATATCGAATATCTAATCTAAGAATCTGCTGCATTGGGGTGTGTTTCATTTACACACACTCCCCTGTCCATTTACTGTATTAAACAGTTTCATCTTCAGCCCCTCTGAGAATTATTAGTCAGAAGTTGTTCAGAATTCTTCGAAAAAGATTCTGCTACTGAAGGGCTCACCTTTCTATCAGATGGAACAGAAAATTATGCACCATAAACATTCTGGTTCCACTTTATTATTTTAAAACATATGTTACAAAGATTAAAATAATAAAAAGCCATCTTAATCCACATAATGGTCCCTGTGACCCATTTCTGTCAATGAGACATGCAAAAGCATCTCTTTATTAGCAACACAAATCAATACCCTCAGGGGACTGCAATAACTGCTTCAAGCAATTTGTGTTCTCGTTTCATTCTTGATGTTCCTGCTCAGACCAACTTATGAATGGCATGAAAATGGCAACCTGTCACAACTGATTTTTTCCAAACCTCTTGCAAGAATGTTTTCCTTTTTTTTAATATAATTATCTTTTTTACTAAACACAGGCCTACGTTGTAAGATACAGCCTACAACTGAAATTCCTTTTTTTTTTTTTTATAATGGGGGGCCCTCCCCAACTCATATTAGAAACAGTATTGATGAAATAAAGATCTATTTGTTTTGTATTGAACTGAAAGAATCTTGTACAGAGGGAAGCACTCAAACTTCTGGTATCTTTTCAACTGAAAATTTCTTCACTATTTTCACTACTGACAGAAATCCCTTCACTTCAAGCACAAATGTTTCCAGTAGTACCTGTAACACTCCTAGCTGAAGGAAGAGTAATTTCACTTTAGAAATGAGACTGAAGCAGAATTCACTCCTCACACCAAAAGTCGAGTCAGTCACACAATACATCAGGTTAATTGCTTGCAGATTTTTGGGTTTAGGTGCATCTCTTTTTAAGTTTTATGAGCACAGAAGTAGGAAATCCAAGAGTAAGGCTAACTTACCTTATTCTTTGGATTGGATGTGTTCATCACACTGCGAGTTTCCTTGCCTGTGTAAATGACAACACCAATTACAGTTCCTGAAAAACGAACAAAAAGTGAAACAGAGATGTCAAGTAGTTAAGAGAAATTTTGTCTGAATTAAAATGAGCAGTAATTTACAGTCCCTCAAACAAACCAGTTCTATGAAAGAGCCCAAACATTTACTCAAGGCACACAGCATGGTGGATGTTGTTTCTCAGAACCATGAAGCACCGTCATCAGTTCTTTAATTAACACCCATAAAAATGACAAGGTGCTTTCCTTCTTTTTGATGGAAACAATACTTCCAATGGAACTGGTTAAAAACTTGTATTTGAACTTCAAATTGTCTCCAACTGTTTTCAGAAGTGAACACACAGCGTAAATAGGAAGCACCATGCAGCTGCACGCTCCCCACGCTGGGACAGGGAAGAGAACTGGAAACAGGCACAACTCGTGTGTTAAGAGAACAACTGTTTGATAATTAAAATAAAGTTGTTTAATAATGATAATAATAATAATAATTGTAATGAAAAGGAAGGTAACAAAGAGAGTGAAATAAAACCCAGAAGTGCTTCTACTCTTGTAGAAGTGCTTTAAGTTATTCTGTTGTATTTAAAGTTGTTTCTTCAGTGACAGCAGTTTTGCACGTTTTCACTAAAATTTTCTTTCCCTCAGGTACTATTATTAATTCCACAGCAATCATACAGGTATTAACAACAGCACAGACTCCACACCTCACTGCTGCCTTTCTGGAACTCACTGGGATGTTGCCTCTCAGAGGAAAAAGTCAGAATATTTTTTCCTATCTCACTTCCAAAATAATGGCCGCGAACCAACAGAAGAAGGGCTGCGTACGTGGCACCAGAGAGAAGCTTTTGACTTCCACCCCTGCCCAAGGGTCCTGGTGTGATGCTGACTTTCTGTGGCCAGGATAAACACGGTGCACACAGTTACCAGATCTCATCAGGGCTGCACAGCAAGGGGCAGAAAGCACCTCGAATATGGGAGCAGTAGGCATCTCCATTTAGGTACCTGAGCTATCAATTCCCAGACTGGTCTCAGTGTATAATACATATTAGGTGACAAAAAGGTACCTTTTCTTTCTCTGTTTACCTCACTGTTATCCTAAGGGGTCAGGAAATGTACTGAAACCAAGGAAAGTAAACACCTTCCACATGTACAGATTTAAGGAATCTCACTCTCCTGAACTTTACTTGTGGATATAAAAAGGCTGTGGAATAGTTTCCTCTGGAGTTGTTTGGCCCTACATGGTTGTGTTGAGCCATTTTTTTTTAAAAAATAAAAAGTAGTCTTAAACCATAGCAAATATTTTTCTTGTCACTGCTCTACCAATAGGCTTTTTTTTTCTCTCCTGTAGAATCCATTATTGTAGCATCCTGATATTTTCCACGTGCTTTGGTAATGTACGTTCAACACGTACTTGGTAAGATTCCTTGAAACCTTCCTACCCTTACATCTACTGTTACTGATCTGCAAGACGATTGATTTGTGGTCTTTCTCCTCTGGAACTGTTGGAACATCAGCAACCAGAGCTCAAGTTTTCTGAGGTATTCCCCACAGAATTCCCCAAACACTGTTCTCAGCCTGACCTTCACCCTCTGCATCACCTTGACCAACAGCAATAGCACGTGTCTCGGAGACACTGGGCTCTCCTAGCTGCTGCAGTGTCTTCTGTGTAATATGGCAGAGGGGATATCAAGACATCCAGCACACCTTCATCACTGGAAGGAGGAAAATGGGAAGAACCACCCCCTCGCCCAAAAATTGTCCTGTAAGTCCCATGCAAAACCTTTTTAAAAATTAAATAAGACTTTCTATCTGCAACTCAGCTACACTCTCCCTTCCTGAGTACCAGTGCTGTGGCTCCCTCTCCACCCCTGAGACCAAAAGCATCAGTCAGGAATAGGTCAAGACAATAGTGCAGGTTGACCCAGAATGCTTTGTAACAACCTCCAAGGGGTTGCCAAGGGTATAACACAGTCCAAGGGCCAGGGGGCATTTCTTTGTTTGACTTAGAAACAGATGATGTTCAGGCTGCTTAAAGAGCACTGGAGGAAGCAGCCTTCCAAGCTCGGATGCCTTAAACACGGACATACTGAAGAGCCTAAAGTTAACTGAAGAGACACACAGGCAACACTGCAGGGCAGAATCACAGAATGGTGGGGGTTGGAAGGGACCTCTGCAGATCATCCAGTCCAACCCCCTGCCAGAGCAGGGTCACTCAGGGCAGCCCACACAGGAACAGATCCAGGGGGGTTGGAAAGTCTCCAGAGAAGGAGACTCCACAACCTCTATGGGCAGCCTGGGCCAGGCTCTGGCATTCTCACAGGGAAGAAGTTTCTCCTCATGTTGAGGTGGAACTTCCTCTGTGTCACCTTGCTACCATTGCCTCTCAACCTATCACAGGGTACCCCTGAAAAGAGCCTGGCCCCTTCTACTTGACACCCACCCTCAAGATATTTGTAAACATTTGTAAGATCCCCTCTCAGGCTTCTCTTCTCCAGGCTAAACAGCCCCAGGGCTCTCAGCCTTTCCTCATCACAGAGATGTTCCAGTCCCTTCAGCATCCTCGTAGCCTCCATTGGACTCTCTCCAGCATTTCCCTGTCCCTCTTGAACTGGGGAGCCCAGAACTGGACACAACACTCCAGACACAACTGGACACAACTCACCAGTGCAGAGTAGAGGGGAAGGAGAACCTCCCTGGACCTGCTGCCCACACTCTTCTTTACGCATCCCAGGAGACCATTGGCCTTCCAGCCCCAAGAGGCCATTGCTGTCCCAGGGATAACTTACTGTCCAGCAGGACACCAAGGTCCCTCTCCATGGAGCTGCTTTCCAGCAAGTCTACTCCTCACCTGTACCGGTGCATAGTGGTGTTCCTCCCCAACTCTACCTCCAACCAGCTGGGCACAGGCTACAAACCCATTTTCTTCAATCAAAGTAGCAAAGTCATAGAAGATGAGGCTTGAACATCATATACTCTGGGGTGAAAAGTACCTGCATGTCACAGAGCTGTGAGCTTGGACAGCAAGGCGAGTGAAATACAACTGTGATTGAGGTGAGGTAGCTATCTACAGAGTAGCACATTAGAGACTTTCACATGCTACAGGCTGTTTATTCTTCTGTTTTCATGGAACTGAAGTGGCATTTGTTTGCAGAGATTGTGTGCAGCCATAATCTTCCACTAAATTTCTCAAATATAATCAAGGAGAGTGACAGGCCATGGCAGGGGAGAGGATGCAGAAGTGCCTCCCCTGACATCCTACCATGGCAGGCTTAAAGGAAAGCAGTTCTTGTGCGCTTATAATGGTGTCACACAGTGACAAGTGTTTTTATTAACAAGATTTTCAGTTGTCACACCTTGGAAATTCAATTATGAAGTCTAATTGAAAAAAAAAAAGTAAAAAAAATTAGCATCAAGTATCTTAACTTGGCTGTGTACATTCAGCTTGGAAGTGAGAGGAAAACAACTGAATAACCCATCAGTTATCAACCAAATTCAGAACATCTGAATTGTAACAATCCCCCAATTGCTTTGCCTTCTGATCTTTATGACTACGTGGACAGATAAGCAAAAGGACAAAGGCAATAATTTCCGTGTCTTCCTCAAAGGCCTAATCCTGTCAAATGCTAAAATTTCCTCCACAGAGGTGCTGAGAAATTCTTAAGATCTGGATTTACGATGCCACGCAGAACAAGCAAATATCCAAATAAAAACCTTACACATTTGATAACTGCAGTGCTGACATGAAAGAAGCACATTTTCTGTGTTCAGTACATAAAGTGACATAAGTGAAATGAATCTTGTGCCAAAGTTTAGATGAATAAGATGTAATTAATGTCACAAAATCAGTAACTGAAGGAAATTTCTCTCCGATACCTTAATTCAACCAAATGCTGTATGCCCACTATGACACCATTTTTAATTACATGATCATATGTTATTTTTCCCTTCAGAAAGGGCTGCAATCTTGAAGAGCCATTCGATTTTTTTTTTTAATTTCTATCATTCAGTGAGTTGTCTTGAGTCTCCCTCAGAGTCTTACACAACTATTCAAAACCATGGGAATCCCACCAGAGAATCACCTTTCCCATGTTTTTCCACTGCCATCATTAAAACGCAGCCAAGTCCTTCGTACACAATCCTTCACAAGACCCTCAGAAGTAAACATCCAAACATATGCTAAGGCATACATTTTAAGAAGCACTGTTTCCATTAATTTGGGTGCCAACTTCAGATGGCAGATCAAAAAGCCTCCGACATCACCTACAATTCCAAACAACATCAAGCCACCCACCCCAGAAAGAAAAACATCAACGGGGTTCAACTGAAATTCAAAATGAGTGATTCAGAATGACAGAGTTTGCAATTGTATACTGAGGTTTCCCCCCATGTGTAAATTAGAGGAAAAAGCAAACTCAGATTTCCACAGTACTGATATTTACAAGTCGTGAGCAGCATCTTTTCACCCAGTTACAGATCTTGGCTACTGGGCCAGCTGCAGGCATCAGCCACCTGACCTAACGGTCTGAGAGAGAACAGCTCCCCAGAGCAACCACACCAAACACCACTGGGTATCAAAGGAGATGACTGCCTTTCCAGACTCTGGGGAGGAGTGCTTAGTCACAGACTCCTTTGCCAGCTCCTCAAGCTTGATCTCTTTACAAGTTGGTGGAGACCTTGTATTGCTTTATTTCCTTCTCCTTGAACTCCCCCCACCCTCGGCTCATTTTTCCAGCTGTTCCCATTCCCCATGGTAAACCCTGGCTCCTTTTCACAGAAAGCATGCTCTTCCAGTGCCTTATTCAGTCTTTTTGGGCAGAATAACCACAGCCCTTCTTTCTACAGTACTTCTTACTTCTGTTACACAGAGCCAATATGGAAGGAAATCATTTTCTGCCCTTAATAAAGAAAACTTACAGTGGCTTAAAGCCTGAATACAGCATCTAGCTGCTGTGATCTCCTTGTAATATCCAAGGCAGATGTGAAACATTACTAGTATTTAGATCCCATTGTTTTAAAGGTACATAACTGTATTGCTGATCTATACTTTCTGATTAAGATTTTGCCCGACAAAAGACTTCAAGCAAACCTTCCCCACAGCACAGACTATACACACAACTCCTACCAAATGCAAAACCACCCTTGCTTTTCAGCAGGAGCCTGTCCACAGTGAGCTGAACAGCACACTTTATAACCAAAAGATGAATTAAAACAAAAAGGTCAAAGAGTTCAGTGGGTACAAGGGACAGCACTACTGAAACAACAAAATGTAAGTTAAAAACCTACAACTATTAAGGATTAAGAAGGTATGCAAATATTGTGAGCAGCACGATGGCACCAACGGGAAGGCAGACAACAGAGGAGCAAGAGATTAATAATCTGGAAGACAAAAAGATTTTTACTGTATGAAATATTAATGACTTTTGAAAATAAAGATATGGCTCCAAAGAAGTTTTTAGGTGTATTACCAGCTTTGCTATTGCAGCACTTACCCGAAGCCACAACAGTGCTTGCCCATAACGTATTTTCTATGCTCAGGCTTTCATGAATTGCTGGATCACTGTCTTCCTGTAAAAACATACAAACAGCTAGTAAGTCAACATCACTAACAGTCACAGTTAAGAACAATGTCAAACCATCTGAGTAAGAATAACTTGCAGAGGATGTCTGCATCCTCGTGTCAATCACTGTATAAGAGCACCCATGGCACATACTATATTTGTCTGTATACACACACAAAAATAGCCCTCCAAAAAGTGAAATATCGATTGAAGGTCATATTACTTAAACCCAATTATATTCGAAGTACTAAAGTCAATAGTGTTTCAAAATGAACATGTTATTTTCCTCAAATGCATCCAACTGCAGAAGTTTGCCACACCAGTTAAAGTGAGTTATGAACACTAACCACCAAAAATTAATACCCTGTTCTCTATGACAATTTACATCACCTATAATTCCTACAGTAAGTTATGGTCATCATCATTTTGCAACCCAAGCAACATCATTTCAACTTCAGGGAAGAATATTTAGACTTTTAAAAGAAATGCACACTTATGTTGTCTTACCACATACTTACAAATTGCATATCCAATGGAAAAATGCTTCCAGTAGGAAATTGCTCCATGATTATTTTAAACCTCCTTTTTTTTTTCCACCCCCCTCTCTCCCCAAGCAAAAATGAACCACAAATTGTAAACAGACTTAATCTCCCAATCAATTTGGAGCATGTACAGATTTGTTGCTCATCAGCAGCTGTGAAATGTGCTGCTTACAACTAAAGGGAACTTCAGAAGGTAGGGTAAGCAAGTGTATTTGATCAAATCACAGATTGTGCTAAACGTTTTTCAGGAAAAGGGGGACCACTGATTTACCAAAGCACACAAATTTTACATCATGTCAATAATCAAAACCTATTTTTCATCTTTATTTTGAAACAACCACCAGGATGAGTGGCTTAGAAATCCCTGCTCCTAAAAAAAAAATAAAAAATAATAATAATTCAACCCCAAAGTTTCAAACTAAACAGATAGATTTTTGTGTGTACTTCAAAACAGCCCTACATAGCAAGGAAATTACAGCTGTTCTTTTAAGTGAAGTTAAGTTGTTGTTTAAAAGGCACAGAGAACCAGCCTTTCAAATATGGAATTAGCTACAAGAAGAAAACCACAAGTTGCAATTCAAGATTCACTCACGACGTAAAAAAATCTACCAGGAATGGAAGCAATACTGCAATAATGATTTGCCATACTCCTAACAATTAAAATATGTTAGTTTTGAGACAGCAGGAGCTGCAAGCCCACTCTAAAGGAGTAACATGACATTGTGTAGGAATTTTCAGTAGTTGGGGAGTACTACAAAGAGTAGAAGTGGATTCTAAGATGTTACGTCACAGAAGTAATACGTGATATTTATAGGCCAAGGAATGTTCAGCTGTAGAGAACTGAAAATATCTTTCTGAAGGAAAACCAGGATCAGCAGCTACAGCAATATTCAAAATTATTGGTAGTATTCCTAACACATGATGGCTTGACACCAAAATATTAAATCCAAGAAGAGTATTCTGATAGAGCTCCAAAAAAGTGTCATTTGTGGCCATTCTCAATTATTTCTGTAGCACTCAGTAACTCCTTTCTGAGATGAGTGCCTTTGATAGGGGTTCATCCACAGACTCCATTTGGGGATCATTTTTCCCAACTTCATAATGCTTAGATTCCTGGCTTGATTTATGATTGTCCCTGGGTTATCTGGATTCTGTGATTGTTTTAGCCTTCTGAAAGCCTTCATTAAGAAGCACAGAGACCTATACACCTAAGCAGAAATTATCCAAGAACACTACTTTTTCCAGAGGAAGATGGTAGTGATACAGTGAAAATACTAACTGCAGCTATTTGGGCCATGCAGGCATGGAGAGATTGCCATCTACACCTCTAATGCTGAATCATGTCTGTGTCCAGTGGTTAAGTTTTCTTATGGAATTGATTGAGAGGTTCCAGAATCTGTTTCCACGAGGCTAGAGGCAGGACACAAACTGTCCATGTGAGAGTTGAAAACAGAGACTGAAATTTTTCATTCCTATCATGGGCTTTTCAAGGATTGCTCCATCTAACAGGCCTGCTTTCCCAAAATTCTTCCATACAGACAATGCTGATTAGCTCTTTGTGATGAGTGGAAAGCTGCCACTTTCAGCCTGGCACCAAAGAGCAGTCTTAATTTCACACAATTTGTCATGAGGTACAGAGACTGTTCTCAGTCAGAACCACACATGCTAACCTGGATTATTTTTTTAATCATCCACGAACTATTCTGCATAGTTCAAACTGTTGATTTTTACACTTTTACCTATCATCACAGAACGAAACAAAAAAAAAAAAAAGGAAATTCTGCTCAAATATTCTGAACAAGAAACTTGTTTCTCACTACACTACTGGGTGAACTGAAATACAATGTATAGGTGTACAAGGAAAATGTTTTTATTCAGACAAAACTCACCACTGTACCTCAAACAGCAAACCATACCAGAGTTTGCCAGGAGTCCCCAGCAGGAATACAACAGGATGATGGATGCTTCAGAGAGCTGACCACACTGATCCTGTATTTCAGTCAAAGGTCTGTTCTCATGGGAATGAGTGGGTCAGTCTTTTACCAACATGCACTGAAAGGACACTGGTGTGAACAGTGTATCTGTGAGGAGTTTAGCCTCAAGAAATTAAAAAGGTTTTGCATTTTGCCTTCAGAAGTTCCATACAGAACACTTGTTGTCCACAGTAGGACTCCAAATTGCTCCCCCCAAACACTGAACGAGCGAATTCCCCACCTACTGCTTAGTAAAACTGCAATCACACTGCAGTGGTCTTTTCTGCACTATGTTGACGTCCAGCACGAAGACTGAATTTGAATTTTGACAGGAGTGCTGTGCTTTAACTGGCAATTAGCACAGAATTAACATACAGAATTAGAAATGCAGAAAAGCTGGAGAATTCAAAGACATTTTGCTGCTATACCTTTGCATACCTTTATAACTAACTTCAGATAAGACTAAAATAAGACTTCAGAACAAAATAGCTATAGAAAAACCACCTATGATTTGATAGTGGAGTGATACCAGGTTAACATTATCCTGCAAAAAAAGCACACGGATGAAACTCCAGAGAGTGAAATGTCAAGAGATGCACACAAAGAAAGAAAACATCCCAACTTCAAAGAGATGAGCTCTGAGATAATCAAAACCAGAACTCAGAAATTGTCATAACTAGTCAGAAAACAAATTTGGGGATTATTACAGATCTACTGAAACACTAACTTAACAGCCAAGAACCAGTTAAATGCTTAGAATTACTAGGAGAGGAAGAAAAAAGAACAACAAATCATGCTGCTACAAAGCAATCCATGGTTTGCCCAAGCCTTAACTAGTTCTAGATTCCTCCCCCCCTTATTCCAAACAGCAAGTAAAAGTAACTGGAAAATGTTCAAAAAGGGCAAGAAGGGAGATCAGTGCAGCTCCCATGGCAGGGATGTCTGAATAAACCTGAACTCTGATGAGGAACGTGAGGGACATCTATGAAAGGGGCACCTAGAAAGGGAGGATAGATGCTGCTGTCTCTTACCAGCCAAGAAAAATCATTAAGACCAGCTAAATTAAACCAGGCAATTGCTCTTCATAAAACTATGGAATTAACCTGAACAGCTTCTTCCTATTTGAAGGCTCCAAGGTTCAAGTGGGACTGGGTGCGTTTAAAGCAGGAAAACCCATCCCAGGTCACTTACAGAAACCAGCTGCCACTGGGGAAGTTCCCACACCACAAGTAGCAACGGAGACAGAGGAATCTTCTGAGGAGGCATCAACCATCTCCTTAACTCTAGGCTTACTCACTTTCCCAGCAGTCTGCTTCTGGCTGTTGTCAGGAATAGGAGAGGAATGTGGTGGGTGGGGAACTGGCTGACAGGCCATCCCCAGAGGGTGGTAGGGAACAGTTCTCTCCCAGACTGGCAACCAGTCACAAGCAGGGTCTCCCAGGGATCAATACTGGGCCCAGTGCTGTTTAACATCTTCATAAATGATTTGGATGTTGGCATCAAAAGCACCCCGCTGGAAGTTTGCAGGT
>WUAM01000377.1:1251447-1273876 GCA_024336885.1 Actenoides hombroni | reverse complement strand
GGCCCAGGCTGCCCAGAGAGGTTGTGGAGTCTCCTTCTCTGGAGACTTTCAAACCCCCCTGGATCTGTTCCTGTGTGGCCTGCCCTGGGTGACCCTGCTCTGGCAGGGGGTTGGACTGGATGATCTCCAGAGGTCCCTTCCACCCCCTACCATTCTGTGATTCTAAGATTCAAACCAGACTGCACATGAACACTGCAAATCTATTAAAAACTTATATAATTTGCTCTAATTTTCATCTAGTTTGAAGCATATTAAAAAGGTGGCAAACTTCAGGCAATACTCTTCAGAACTGCTATAGTACGGAAAGCTTGAGTATTTCTGAACTAATTATTACAGCTTCCACTACACTCCAGCCTAACACCCGTGTACACTATTGTGGCTGTGTGCTAGGGGTGTGAAATAAAAATAGATTTTTCCAGTCACTTGTAGATTTGACACAATGTGTGTAGACACACACCCATCTACACCCACAGCTCCTTCTGTGTCTCAACCAACCCAGGAAAAACTCACCAAGCACTCTCAGCAGCAGCAGCGAGATGGCAGCAGTTAAACTGCAGGAAACACTGGCAATAGCTGGAGAGGGGACCTCCCAGGGAAGGCAAAATTGAGAGGTTCTTTTATAGGATACATGAATCCTTGTGTAAGTAAAATCTAACAGAACCCGATGTTTTATTCATCAAGGGCTGTAAATTAAGTAGTTCAGTGAGGGAACAGTCTGAAAGGACGTGCTTGAGAGAGAAGCCACCTGAAATTGTATCTGAGTAGAAGGTAGCATTTTTGCACAACACTCCGGAAAGCAGCTCACACGCCCTGTGTAACAGCTGTATGGAGTGTGCAGTAAGCAAACCAACCTTTAAATGTTAATATAAACACTCTCTGAACACACTGCAACTCAATTTCACCCCAAGCTCAGAGCTGTGAGCTGCCAGGTCCTATCTAAAGTTCTTGAAAAGCTCATTTTAAATTCTTGACAGAATTCTTTATGGATTTTCTTCTAAAGTACTATAAAGCACTTTCTTGAGAGTCCAGTGACATATACCACATCATAATTAAGGGGGAGATATCAAAGAACACCTAGAAATACCAGTTTCACCTCACTTTCTCTCCACAGCACAGATAAGCCTACTTTTCCTCATACTTTTCCTGCACAAGACATTTCGTGGTTCTCTTTCCCCTTCCTGTCAATGGCTGCTCTCTTCCATCAATTTCATTTAGAATTATACTATAGATCAATGCAGTTCAAGACCAGTGTGGCTCCTGTGAATGGTTGACTGCACATATATTCATTTAATAGAGCTCACACTATGACATGTATTGGCCAGCTGCATTTCCTCTTCACTTCAGCAGTTCATTTCATCAATAACTTATCTCATAGCCTGTTTCCCTTTTCTCCAGAAAAGGGACTGCTTTCTGCCAACTCAGCTTTCAATAGTGATCACAACAGCAAAACTGAAACAATACAAACCTCTCCCTCGGATACTGCAGCAGATTGGACTTAAGTAATTTGAATTACGAGAGACTGATTTTAAACCTGTCTTAACTAAGCTATAAACGTGGAGATTAAAGGTGTAATTAGAAACAATGTCTGAGAACGACTCTTCAGCCTTACCAAGTCCTGGGACCTGTGAGAAAATAAATCTTCCCCGCTGGGTATTGCATGGAAGTCACATGGGCTTTACCTTTGGAAGGTGTTTGAGCCAGAACTAAAGGTTCTAAAAAAAAAATAAATCAAAGTCCTCTGAAAAAACCCAGCCATTTTAATTGCTGCATTTTGAAATGCTTCTCCCTTTCCCCTTTCATCACAAATTAAAAAAAACCAAAAACAAACAACCAAACAAAAGCACAGACAAAATAAACCCAACAAATAACTGTAGTGAAAAAAAAAAAATGGATTGTGTATTTCAACAGAACACTTTAGGTCACTGTTAAAAATCTCATACAATTCTTGCCTGGAAAAAAAACCAAAACAACTAAAAAATAAGAGTCAGGAATTCCTATTCTCTCTGAATTCAGTGATCGCTCTTGAATCTGACAATTATTTTACAGCACACAAAAAATAAAAATGTTTTAAGTTCTGTGCTGCTTATAGGAAAAATCAAGAGCTATTTTAATTATTTATCAATAAAAACATAACTGTCTACAAAAAAAAAAAAGAAATTCCACACTGAACAAACAGAATTTTCACAAGGATACATATAAACGGGAATAAATAAAGTTAAACTTGACTTTATAGAGAAGCTCGCTTCCCATAACAACACACCGACATTCAAGATTGGTGGACAAACTTGAACACTGAACATATCTGACTTATTTCTGTCTTTATAGTGAAATTTTCTGAATTACCTGAATTACAATTTAAGGAAACTACATTGGGTTTAAAGAGTTTAATCATTTATTGAGAATGGTGCAAGCTTCACTTGTGCACATCTCAACTGATTTCCAAGCGTGTCGTATTCATTCAGCCCAACGAGCTGAAGACGGGCGTAAATCAATCCAGAAAATGTCCACGCGAGGTGCTGGCCAAGTGCAATAAAAATGGTTTTTAAAACCATTTCAGTTGAATCCTGGGAAACTTGTACGCTTAGGGAAGCCCTAGGACTAGAATTCCACTTCGTGGGTTACAGCAAAGGCCCGGCTGCTTGAGGCCTGTCCCGAGTTTACCCCACAGTGACTTGCTGTGGAAAGGCAGCACCTGCAACCTAAAGGATAAAAACCATTTTAAGAAACTGAAGTCACTGTGTAACTTTAAAACATATGGACACGTTGCTAGTTAGTAACATTGAATCACTTTGTTACGGTTTTGTGAGATACTATGGATAAAAAGCCAAAGGTTTTTTCAAAACCTATTTTTAGTGCCCACAGAACACTGAACAAAGCAGAGGGGCAGGAGCGCGGGCCTGCGCTGCCGGCACTTGCTGTCCAGAACTGGGCCGGTTTCTTGACTAACAGCAACTTGAGGAACAAAGATGGTTTTCTTGCCGGGAGAAATCAAAAGTCCTGTATCCAGAACTTAGTTTTTATTCCCTCATGCCCAGTTCCCAGCCCGTACGAAGGATCTGAGAAGGAAGCTCTACGTCATGAGACGAGAGAGAAGAGAGAGGGGAACTGAGGGGGAAACCCCCGAGAACAGCTTCCTCTGACGAGCATTAAACCAGTGACAAAGTGAATGACACCCCTTCATAACAACCCTTCCACGCTTCTGCCCTTCCCTTCTTCTGTGCTCGCTTCGAGCAATCACAGCAGACCTTGTCTTCAGTGACACCTCCTTCATCAGCATTTTACAAGTGAAATTATTTTTGAAAAGATTTCCATTTTCAGGTTTCACAGGTACATTCAAATTCCTTCCACAGTCAACCCACACCGAGTATTTGTTACAAATGTCAGTATAGACAATGAAGAATAGTATATAAAAAGTCAATCAATAAAAAGCAGATGTTCTGAAAACCATACTTAAAGCTACTTTCTCTTGGAGAATATTAAAGTTAACAGATTTCTGCTTGCAAATTGTTCACCACATATCAGCAAGCTTAAAATAAAAATAAGAGATTGGGCAGTAAGCACTAAAGAGAATTTGCAGGTATAACTCAAGCATGCCACAGCACACACTTCAACGTTACACCGTGCTGAAGATGGATCCGAGGGAAGCAGCTAGAATTTATTTGTACCTAGCAGATATGCAGGAATATGCATCTTTTACCAGCATGCTAAAGACCAGTCACCCCAGGCTTGAAAAGCTATTGTTTTGTCTGCATAAACGCAGGGTTGAATTCCACACCCCATTACAGATATATCACTGAAAAACAATCATAGTGTGTGCACTTAAATTAGTCTAAGAAAAAAAAAAATTTAAAAAAAATCATAAAATCAAGTAGCATTTACTTTCTATAATATATACCTGGTAAGAATTCGTGTCGGTCATTCTTAAAGGGAGAGAATGCTAAAGCATCACTACATATTTGGGCTCTTCTCAGTCAAATCTAAATAAATAAAATTATGTCTGCCTCTCTCTCAAGAGCTGTATCCAATGAATTTTTTACAAATGAGAACAACAGCTACAACTAATGGCTTTCAAGCCCCAGCAAAACTGAATTATTAAATCTGTCTGCCTATATCCCATTACAGCCTACTTATGAATACTTGATTTTATTTTGTATAATTGACAACAGTTGTCAGGAAAGGAAGGTTTTAACGGCAATCAAATTAAGATCAACCGGTATAAGTGTCACCGGGAAGAGCCTGCGTCAAGTGCTGATGAATTAATTGATGGGTCACTGGGCAACAGAGCATGTGGAACAGTGGTGTCATAAACAGCTATGCGCTGTCTGATAGTATTACCAGCCTTCCTGCTCTAAGTCAAAAGCACCGCAAGAGACGGGTTACTAGAATATACCCAACAAAAGAAAAATGGACTTGGACTTCACACACCTAACACCAGATCATTTACGAACAACTTAAGTAATATAAATGATTTAAAAATGAAGTGACTGTGTGCATGAAAATTTTAAGCTGATGACGAGATGAATAGCAGCACCGAGATGACATGTTGGAGTACAGAGTTTCATTTACCACTATAACGAGAAGCTTTCAATGATGATAGCTTCTAAGGAGAAAACAAACCCACCAACCCACCCACAGCCAAGAAGACACCTGGAACGTCCCAAACATTCAAGCTACAATGCCATCCTGCAGGACACAATCAAAAATGTAGGGGCATTTTATACAGGAATGATTAAATTCATTTTAAAACATGAATTTCTCTTAAGGCCGCGAAAGAACTGTGTGTACTTGAGATATTTGATCTGAATTAAGAAACCGATGAAGCAATTGATTAATTGGAATTCAAGCCATCAGTCACTGGATCCATCAACAGATTCATTTACATTCTAAACAATCAGCTGATGGTCTTATAGGATACCATGTATTAATACACTGTCAATATGATACCCCCAAACTCATCACAGCTCCTTATTGACAAGCACACAGATGCTTTTAATCCAAGCTTGATCACACGGCATCTTTTTTGAATTGCTGTATTGATTCAGTACACTCTAGGAATTTTTATCTCTTTTTATTGAAAACATTATGGAATTCTCTTATATAATCCAACAATGTTCGGGGGGGGGAGGGGGAATCAAAACAACACACATCTACATTCATATTCAAATTTTAACTTACTGACTTATATTATTTTTTGATACAGAGAAGGATACTCAAAAGAATTAATTTATCTTTTCAATTTAATAGGATTTGATGCACCACTTTGCTCCATTATTCATCTGATGTGTACTACTAATGTCTTTATGGACAAACCCAGGGATACAGAAAAAAGATAATATAAATTATGTACTACTTCAGTAATAATACTTCAGTAGTTCTTCAGACTAAAAAAAACCCAAACCTGCCATACAGAATGCTTTGAAAACTGAAAAAGTTCTCACCTTTCAGACCAAAAAATGAAAGCCAAAATACCACTTCCTAACAGTGTGAGAATCAGTACTGTACTTGGCAGAGGTCTCCTTTACCATTACATTTTATACAACTGCCAGGATACATTTCACTGGCACTACTCCCTGTGCATGCATTTGCTTAGTCAGTCTAGTTGCTGGTAACATTAACTGGACTATCCTATGGTGAGCAATGCAAACACACCCTGAATAAAATCCAAGAATCTTGAGAATATTTCCAGCCTTGCTCATTCATGTGTAACCCAATTTTCCACACATGTTCAACATATTAGTCATATTTACTACATGCATTAGTATTAGAAGCATACTTTCAACATGCACTAGATGGTACATCTTCCTCCAAATGAATGAAGGATGGCAGTATATCCCAGAATGAATTGTACCACAGGAGAAAAGCCCTACCCAGCGTAACCGCCCAGAGCAAGCTAATTGCACTGAGAGGACAGACTGCTTGGATGAAAAATATGATGTAGATCTGAATAGGGAAAAAGGGATGAAAAGGAACCTTTTGCAACGGAAGAGGTTACAGTCTTAACGTAAAGTGGCTCCACTGCAAACCATTTTAAGGCCCCACTAAACCAGGAATACTATTCATGGGATACTATTCCAGCAGTGTTATTCCATAAACACCACCCCTTCTGATATTTTATTATTCGAATCATTATTCTGGTTTAAGTACTGAGTTCAGCTGGCTTTTTCCATTTATCTGTCCTTAACACAGTGCTTATTTGGCCCTCACAGGAAAACACTCTGGTTTACAATTGAAAAGTTGCTTTCTGTTTAAAATTTATTATGAGAATTATTTTAAGTGCAAGCACCACGTGCTTGTTTAAAGATTCAATAGGATCCTTGTTACAATGTACAGTCAGATACACAGTAGTTGTACAGCACAATCACCAAATTGCCACCTACCATAACCAGAACAATCAGCAATTCAGACTTTGACTACCTTGCTTGCTTTTTCGGTTTAAATTTCAGTTGAAAAACAAAAAAAGCAATCCCTTCATTTTCTGTCCCTAACGCAAAGGACACATGAACACTGATGCCAGAAGTGAAGGTTCCAAACATTCAAAATACTTTAAGAATACTGACTAAGGAGGTTCCATGATTTGAGAGCTCTGACAGCACAGCATAACTGGCTCTCCCCATCAACCTCCCTAATGCACTCTGCATTTCTGAAGACCAATTACCTAAAAAATACATAGGCACATACACCTCAAAGCAGCAGCCTGTAGCTGACTTAAGGAGCAACTTTCTCTCTTGATGAAAGCAGAGTTCATAACCAGAGCAGGCTGAGAAAAGCATATGGCCAAATATACCAGAATCCACTGAAAGCATGTTTAGTCTTGAAGATTTTAGCAGCAGCAAGAACAATCAATTTGAAGGACATACCATTAACTAAATGAGGAGGAGAAGAAATCAAAGCCTTGCTATCTCGTAAAGCTTAAGCACAGAAAAGTACAAGTCGAAGGAGTTGGTAAAGCCATCAGATTCCAATGGGCACGTGAAAAACAAGAGGATAAATCTTTGGTTAAACATTTAGCGGGGAAAAGCACATTCTCCTTTACCAAACAGGTGCCTGGGAAGAAGCAACAGACCCAGCTGCAAAGATTCATCACTGGAATTCATTACAGCAAAAAGCAGAGGATTTCTCTTTTTTCCAGTTACACCTCAGGCCCCATATGAAAGCCAGAAACAGATTAAAATGTGCACGTCATCCTTTCCTTATGAATACAGTAAGATTGATTTGGGAATCATCCTTTCCTTATGAATACAGTAAGATTGATTTGGGAATCAGTTTTTAATTTCTTTGGAGAACTGTAAAACTGCTGCAGGATCACCCTCATCAGAGCTGGTCATCACAGCTTTATAGGCTGTGCAGACATTTCTTCATAATGATGATGAGGAACACTATGAGACATGTTCCAACTGGTTCAAAGAATTACCAAGTTTATGTTAACAGTTTGTCTAGTAAAGCCTTCAGGTAACAAAGGAAGAAAAAAAAATTAACAGAAGAAAAAAAGTGACAGCTTCTTAAAAAACCCCACAGTGCTTCCACACAAGGAACTGTTGAACCTAACTTGCAAGAGTAATTTGTCTTTTATTTTCGAAGCCTTAGACAACATACCAAGTGTCTATCAGTTAGAAACAGACACATAGTTTGTTTGCCTCACTGGTCCTGCCTCCCAGGTCCACTTTGATGATTCTCACCTTCAGCTTTTCTAAGCTGTTTCCCAAAACGGGGAGAACTGCTTTGGATTTCAAGATATTCTGACTGCAACTCCAGCCAAGACACCAAATGCCCTGAAGTTCTGGGGAAATGAATTATCACTGGAGGGGGAACAGGCAAATTTATGCCTAACACAATACACAGTGTCCTCACAGATCAACTTTTTCAGCCCTTACTAGTTTTTGGTTTGGTTTTTGTTTTGGGTTTTTTCCTTTTCTTTTTTAAATTGGGAAACTAAACATTGAAATATTTCTTTGTTACTGCTTATTTTGCTGCAAATCTAACAAAATGCACGCATGGTGCTAGTCACCCAACTATGCACAGAAGATAAAAAAATATTTAGGGAATTAAATATATGATCATGTCTTCTAATACCATTTTACTGTGCAATTTCACATCAATGACAGAGAGAGAGTAGTACCATTAGGAGCTTAATGCCTGCCAAGACCACCTCCTTCCACCACATAACACTGATACTATCTGACTATATCTTAAATGAGTAGCTGATCACATAGAATCAGTATTACTTAGTGGCTTAAAGTAGATACCAAAACATTTCAAGCCCAAGTTAAATCAAATGTTGAAAATGAAATAGG
This sequence comes from Actenoides hombroni, assembly GCA_024336885.1. Taxonomy (NCBI): domain Eukaryota; kingdom Metazoa; phylum Chordata; class Aves; order Coraciiformes; family Alcedinidae; genus Actenoides; species Actenoides hombroni. The sequence goes on along the minus strand of WUAM01000377.1, from coordinate 1,265,585 downwards.
AACCGAAGTATAGAAACAGATTAAAGTAGTTTGGACAGATTGTTGGCAGCTACTCATGCCCTGAAGATAAACTTTTATCTGCCCGTATGTGCGAAACTTAAGTCTGGTCATTTATCATTCTCTATAGCAATAGATTTTCAAAGTATTTTAGTTCCCAGACAGGTAGGTTTTATAACACTTGTTTTCTAAACATAATAGAAAATTCCAGAATGTGTGACAAAAGCAACTCCTTCAGCCTTATTATTCTGTAGTACTTGCTTTTATAAAGAGATAAAAAGTGACATCAGTTGTGCAACTGAATTCCAAACTGACTTTTTCTTTTTTTTTTTTTTTCCCATCTGGTTTGATTTTCAAGTATCTCAAGGTGGAAAAAAAGGCTGAGGCTCAGACAAGTAAGTTGTCTGTAGAACACTTCTCCCTAACAGTCCAGAATAGACAGAAACTACTGGCATCACCTTCATTGTATTTTTCCTTGCAGTGAGTTTGGGGTTTGTATTAAGACAAACATTTACTAATACTTGCCTTTTGAGCTCTACAATGCTACAAGTAAACCAGAGCTACTAGCACAATGCTTTCCTTCTGTGGAGAAATGCTTAACTCAACTTTCAAAACAACTTTAATTGACAGACTTTGATAAGGTAGACTCTGGAATGAGTCTTTCTTGGTTTATTCAGAGCTCCATCCAACAGCAAATCAAGCTGTATGGATGATGCCCCAGCCCACACTTGCACTGCATAGTTTATGCCAGTAAAATGGTTGAAATTTTTAAGTAACAGCACATCTGAGGTAGCTGTATTACTACAGAAATGAGCTGCTACAAAGCCTTAAAAGAAAAGTTATATACCTGTTTTATTCCCCCATTTTGCCCATACCATTGCTGCTAAAGTAATTACAAATGCAGAAGCCTGAAAACTCTTACCTAGAAATTTTAATACAATTGCACATTGTTACAATTCTGGAAAATATAAATGTGGGTGACTAGTAATTTATGCCTGAGAAAATACTCCATTTTTGAGGGGTTTCATAAGCAAAATGCAAGAAACTGATCCCTGTAATGCCAGATGTCCAGAAGGACCTCAGCACGCTGACAAGAACCTCAAAGCTCAGCAAGAAATGGTGCAAAATCCTGGACCTGGCGAGGAACAAACCCACACACCAGTATATGCTGGGGGCCACCCAGATGGAAAGAAGCTTGGAAAGGACTTGGGAATCCTGGTGGACACCAGGGTGAACATGAGCCAACAACATGTCCTTGCAGCAGAGAAGGCTACAGGTATCCTGGGGTGCCTTAGGCAACATGTTGCCAGCAGGCTGAGGGAGATGCTCCTTCCCCTCTGCTCAGCACTGGTGAGGCCACACCTGGAGTCCTGTGTCTAGTTCTGGGCTCCCCAGTACAAAAGTGACATGGGAACACCAGAGGAAGTCCAATAAAGGGCCACAAAGATGATGAAGGGCCTGGAGCATCTCACATGTAAGGAAAATCAGAGAGCCAGGACTGCTCAGCCTGGAGAGGACAAGGGTCAGGGAGGATCCTACTAATACCTATAAATACCTGGAGGAAGGGTGCAAAGACTGAGCCAGGCTCTTCTGTGGTGCCCAGGCACAGGACAAAAGGCAATGGGCACAAACTGAAACACGGATGGTTTCCTCTAAACATCAGGAAACAAGAACTAACTGAGCACTGGTCCAGCCTGCCCAGAGAGGCAGTGGAATCTCCCTCCTTGGAGACATTCTAAAGCTGTCTGGACATGGTCCTGGGCAACCAGCTCTAGGTGGCCATGCCTCAGTAGGGATGTTGGACCAGTTGATACCTGGAGAGGTCTTCCCATCTCAATCATTGTGTGATTCTAAGATAGCACATCAAGTACTCACCCAGGCAAGACCAAAACAAGGTAACACAGGTCTGAGAAATACCAGATGGAACAACTGTGGAACTTCCCTGGTAGGAATTAAAGGTTCTTCACAAAGGACTGGGAGAACTTGCAAGCGATTTCCCATTTCCCTACTGCTCGTATTGCCCAGCTGTATGGTATTTGGGAACACCCACACCAGGAAACTACGATACACTGGATTTAAAAAACACACAGTAACAGAATTGGGTTTATGATTACGATACGTGCACGACAGCGGTGCAACAGATCAGTCAGGGGGAGTTGCTCTAATAAAAGTAACAATAAATAACAAGAAAATCATGTTTTGCCAATTTGGTAGCTGCTGAGACGTCTACAGCAGCTGAGGTATTAAAAATGCTTTCCTGCACCTAATTTTACTAGACTGCTACCCTGACATTTTCCCAAAGTTTGAGAGGAATATCTTAATGCAGCACTCTGCTGTGGGAAAACTACTGCTTTCCAGAAGCAGTGGCTGGTACTTTACATAGAATCAAGGGTCTGCCACAAATCCTAATTCTGTGCAAAAGACAGACATGCCAGGTTGGAACACCATGGTCAGGAAAGCTGAAGTAGACCAGTAAAAGCACTTCAACTTTACCTGTTGGAAGTAAAAACCCAGCTCTACTTTTCATACCACTGCAAAGCATTATTGTGACAAAGGAGGACCTTGGGAACAAAAAGAAGGGTTTCACTAAGATTAATCAATTCTTATCCTCCCTAAAAACCTACTAATAAAGAACAGTATCTAACAGTGTTATTGGTCTCCCAGTAATAGTCAGCAGTAGTACAAACAATTCCTCGTAGTCCTAGCATCTGTGTCACAAACACAGCACAAGGACATGAAGTTCTGTGAAATTTTGTGAAACATGAGAGGATGAAAGAGCCAGATGAGCAAGAGAAAAGCCAAGGTGGTAGCTCCAGCAGGCAGCTGTTCCATGACCTTGCAAGAAGTGATAGCAAACATCAACAAGTGCTGAGCTCCAAACCAGCCACTGCACATGCCAGTTTTTGCCTCATGAGTCATAGGAATCTGAGGTTACTGGAGATGGGCAAATGAAAAGCTTGAGGGGGGGAATTTTAGCTTCATTCATTCTTTTTTGACACTGTAGCCACCTTATCAGATTCGTGTAGCTCTCAGAATCTCACATTTGAAAGTTGTTAACAGAGCAGAAGTGTTCCAGAAATCCCAAGTAATAAAGACAGGCCCCAGGGTGTCATGAAGGAGCAGTTCCAGTTCACATCAGAACATCTTTATGTATCAGCACAGGAATACCTCACCTGGATCAGAAGCTGGCCACTGATCCAAGGCCCAACCAAGGGGGAGGACAAGGATTTTTGCTTGGAGAATTTAAGAGTTTATCTTTGAAAATGTTCTTCTGTCTTTCACAAAGACCACAGCTTTGATAGCACCCCCATACTGCTGAAGTCACTGACACCTGCTACAGCTGGCATCTCCAGGGGGCAATGATGAAGCTATACCATGATGCCTGGAATACCCAGTCTAGCTTTTGATCTGTGATTGAGATGGCAAACAGACAAATAAAATGCAGAGGGCATGCCAAGCAATTTAAAAAAGAACCTGAAAACTAAGTTAAAGGCCACTTAGGCCTTTAACACTTCAGCTTAATTGCAGTAAGGGAGCTTTCTGTTTGTGTACAACAGATCTTGCCCATATTTGCATAACAGCTTTCCACTCAGGTAGTCAGTTGGTTTTGGCACGATGCCTGCTTGTACACCAAATGAAAATAACCTTTAAACCATCTTTTGCAGACGGCTCAGCATGAACATTTCCTTTAATCTGGAGGAAGGCTCATAAATGGGACAAATCTTCCAAACCGCTTGTCATCTCTGCCATATGTTATGAGCAAAACAAGATTCAGCCTTAACCTCCCCCTCCTTTTTAAATATATATAAGCCAAACATATTATTCCAGACTTTTTTGCTCTTATTTTTTTCTCTTTCAATTTTATTTTGGAAATCAATCAAGACCTTGTGGAAACCTGTCAAATGGGGAGCCTGACAGCAAGGAATTCACATCTGAGGAGTAATTTCCACCTGCTCCATCCCCCGGGAAGTAATCCTAACTCTGAACTCAAACAGCCATCTAGCTGCCTCCATTCATGAGAGAGAAGAATGCTCTGGACTGTGAAACATGAATACAAAACAAAGACCCACCTACACTAGTTTTTAGACTGTCTGATTAAAAAACCCACACAGGAACCCTAGAAATTCGATACATGTACACAATAAGCATCAAGCCATTGTATCAGATTATATGAAGATATCATTCTAAATAAAAGACAAATGCATCTGATAAAGCAAAAAAAAAAAAAAAAAAAAGAGAACCAATGAGAACAAAAGGCTTGATTCCCTGAAGTTCAGCTTTGTAGAGTTACAAGTATCCTAAAAAACCCTCAACATTCCTAAAAGTGCATTTGGAAGGGTAGGGGGGTGTGGAATGGGAGGAAAACAAGCACAGGCCACTGTCTCATTTCTTCCACAGCACCACACTGGAGTGAAAAGAAGCCAGAATAGTTTTAGGCTGAACTTTGCAAACTACCCACTTATAACTCAAACTGCTTCTTTTTTTGACTGACAATACAGGATATTGCAGCGTTGCAGACCACATTAATATGTAGTGTAAATATTGGGGTTGGAAAACAGTACTTTGCCCCAAAAGAAGCATATGATGGGGTGGATTTCAAGCTTAGTTCAAAGTCTTTGCTTTACTCTTTATAGATTTATAGTAACAAGTTATAGTTAAAAAGTTTTATTGCCCAGAATATAAACTAAAATTACATATAGAACATAAAAAACATGCAAAAAAGAATGTGTTTTACAATGTGCTTAAAGTGTCAACAATAAATTAAACCATAAATCAGTCAAAACTGCAACATCCAGGAAGAAACAATTACCGGTCTAAGTGTTCACTCTTTAGTCAAAAACCAATTACTGCCATATGTTTGAAGTTCAGGGGAATATTTTTTTCTGGGTTTTGTTTGTTCGTTTTGTTTTTAAGGAAACTGAACAACAATGGAACTAGTTAACCTGCTGCATACTTACAGAATTTTTCAATGTTAAATACCACGTTCCATGTGTGGCATAAGTGTATGTAAAATAACTGATAGCAGATTTCTCAGAAGATGTCACTAAATTTGCTCTTTACTCACTTTAAACGTAATGAACATTTACATAGTAGGTACACAACTATTTCAAAGTACTCTAAAGCATTTTTTTAACATCAGTTATGAAACTCTATTGTTACAACATAAACTTTTAAAATAAGTAGATTTTCTAGGCAGCAAATTAATGGAACTTCTTAAAGGAAAATTTTCATTAAGACATTTTAAGAAAGCTGACTGAAGTAGACAAGGAATTTTACTTCGAAAAATGTTTTTCTTCACGCACTTGTGCCGTGGGGATGTCACATAGAGAAGGCTCCCATCTACATCTTGATAGAGATAGATTAACTTGAATGAACTGTGGTCCTTCAGGATTTACTATTCAGATATATTCCAGTCAGAATACAGAGGTATCCTGTGCAGATGCATTTCTGGCCTGTATTCTTCACTGACAACCATATTCGTGCCCCATCCTTAATCTAACAGTACCAGAGGGAAGGGAGACTACACAGTGTCTTGTAACCTCTCAGACAGAATCCAGAAACTGAGGAATTAAGAGGGAGGAAAACACGCAGTAGTGGGGATATGCAAAATGCCTTGTTTAAGAACTTGTTTTGTTGCAGGCTAGACAACTGGCTCATCTTGTTCTTGTTCATTTATTCCAGCAGTGACAAGGATCCCAATTCAGGACAGCAAACCAGCTCTCACCAAAGAGTTCTCGATGCTCCTGCCACAGCAAACACTGCACTGTGTCACCTTTTGAGTTCCCCACACATTTCTACTGTGTGTGCATCACTTAAAGTAATTACAACGCACGTAACCCTGCTGGAGTGGGTGAGGATTGCTTTCAAATGCCTAGGTGTGTAACATCCAACACAGCCAGTAAAGGCTGGGAAAACCTGGGATCAACACATGTTAACCTTCTATCGCTTGTGTGCCAACAGCCTACTTCAAAGTAATTCTTGTACAGGTGCAGAAGTCCTCCCAGCTTTCCAGCATGCTAGGAGCTGTGATTACAGCTGAAACAGTTTTTAGGTCAGTAGGAAAAGATGACTTAGAGTAGACAAAAAAAACCCCAAAAACCCAACACTTTATCCAAGAGACCTGAGCTGTCAGAAGCATTATGCATTCTAATTAAACGTGATCCCGTGGGAGGGAATAAAAAGAAAAGCCTGTCCACCCTGAACCAGAGGGTGCTTAACCAAGGTGGAGATTATATTCTGTCCAGACCAGTGATAGGTGATCGAGTCCAGCTAATCAGCATTTGGAAGTCATTAGCAGGACACAATAATTATACTGTAATTTCTTCTTCTTTTAGCCAATATGGAACTCTAGGAGTGTTCTGTAGGCTATCAAAAATATTTTTTTCTTTTCTTGTAAAAGGTGTCTGCAAATTTAGCCTTTTACCCACAATACATGATAGAACTCCAGTGCCACAGCAAAATACCAAGTGCCACTGACACAGGGTTTACCAACATCACCTGTTAGCTTTGTGAAATGTAGTGCTGACAAATATCAGACAGTTCTTTAGGATCTCAAGAGAAATGGTTATATAAAGGAGGGAAACTCATTTGAGTTGTATGGTGGGCACCCAGCAGCAATTTCTGAACTTCAACCAAAATATCTAGAATTTAGAAGGTTCCTATAAAGGAGATATTTGTTTCTCAAAGATTAAAAGTATTTCCTGGTCACCATGTGAAAAGAAATAGAGCTAATGAGAAGTACTTCTCTCACTTGTTTGGTTTTTGTTTTCACCGACCAAAAGGCAGTATTTAAGTAAAAGAAACATTCAGTGATTTCAGGTTTTTAGATCACTGTAACAGATTTTTTTAAAATAAATAATCACACATTAATAGGTTCAGATTTCAGTTCTGCTCAACTTAATACCTGAAATGTGATCAGATGACATTTAAACGTGTGTTACAAGATAATCATCAGTTGTAAATCATTAAAAATACTGTCAAGTCATATTAAACAAGTACAGTCTTAAATATCAAGTAGTCCTAATATTTGCTTTACCTGAACATTCTTATAACAACTCATAAAAATAATTTATTTAGAAGAACATATCTACTAAAGTCTCATGTTCACAGTAGGATTTCTCCTGGTTTACAGCCTGAGCATCCTCTGCATATCTCATCTACGGACTATCTCCCAACAACCTGCTCAAGGCAGAGCTCCCACCATCAGTCTATTTGACCACAAGGCCCAAACGAACATTCTATCACCAGCACAACGTGATCACATAACCAGTGTGAATGGCCACAACATACCTGTTTTTTCCGAGGTTCTCAGAAACACCATGTCAGATGGGATTCGTTGATTCTGAGGGGGGAAAAAAACCAAGATGAATTCCAATCAAATGTCCGGTAAGATCCACCACCAAAAGGTCACACTTGGATTCAAACTCAATTAAAATAGGATTTCTCACAGTGCTTTACATTCAGCATTTGCAATTCAAAAATCAATATTTTCGAAAAATTATACAATAAGCAAACAAGAGCTAATCCTTTCAGCTGCTCTTCAGAAGTGAATCATAAATACCTGAAGAACTACAACAGGTTTACATTTTCTTGACCGAAAGCAGCAGTTTAAGAATATAACTATTTACCTGAGATATTCTGAGGAATAATTTCACTGAGCAAAACTCTGACAATCAGCATACATAACAGAAAAAAAATGTGACATTTCAAGCACCTGTCTTGGCACTCAAGCTGCAAACGTTACGTATGGCAAGTGCTCTCCTCTCTCCCAACACACACAAACACACACGGAGGAAACAGCAAGTCAGGGAACAGCATTTCCCTGTGTCACACATCCATAAACCTCTCCTTTACAGGAATTCCTTCTGCTTTCTCTAAGGCAGCAAACCATATGTGCAGTCAGATGCGTCTACACACCTGTTCTGCCCTTCCCTTTGCAAGCCAAATCATGTCTTCTCTTTCTTGTTGAGCACAGAAAGGCCAATCTAAGCTTTCAGAGAGAAAATGAACAGTTCCACATTCCCCCTCCACCATGACCCAAACCCTTCGCTGTGCCACCCCTTGTTCACAAGGCCAGCACCAGTCACACACTGCCAGCACGGGGCTTGGAAATGAAAAACTGGAGGAAGTCAAAATAACCAACATGGCAAAGCCTGGAAGGGATACGGGACTGGAAAGGCAAAAAGCCACAGCCTAAGGTGATGAGGAGCAGAGCGAGCTGTGGACAGAGCAATGAGAAAAGATCCCACACTGAACTACAGTTTCTTCCATCCTAACTTATGTCCAACACTAAAACAAAATGATTGCTTAATATTCTTTTCAGATCACTTCTTAAAATGACATGACACACATAGGAAGTACCTCCACTTGAGAATACATTTCAGCTTTTCCTGCTATACTCTGTTGATACGGCCTTGAAAGCCACTGCAGAACTGAGGCTCATCTTGTTTTGTTTGGTTTGTTTGGTTGGTTGGGGTTTTTTTTGTTGTTTGTTTGGTTTTTTTAAGAGCTCAACTGCCTGACTGGAAAAGAAAATAAATGGAGCTGACAAAGCCCATCACGTGGCACACACAAATCTCACACATTTGAGCCTTAAAAACCTGAGTTTTCTTAACAGAAAAAGTGAAGCAGCTACGTTTCAAAACTTCACAATCATAACTGAAATGTGAGATGGGGAATGATCAAACTGCAGCACTAACACAGCAACAGTAATTGTGGCTCTGTTGTGCACAAATTGTCAGCTACAGGAAACTGGTTGGTTACTGGGTGCAGAAGAAACATCAGTGAAGCTGGGGCCAAGCTAACCTGCAAGCTTCAAGCCATGAAGCAATGGGATATTGCACGTGTGGAACGCAGCAGAGCAAATCCTGCCTGCAAGGTTCGGAAGGATAATCCCAGTCACGCTGCTCTGGTTCACTGTTTCAAAGTGGAAGTTACTAATTCTATGGGCTATTACAAAGACATCACCATCAAAGAAAAATGTAATGGGTTCAAAATGATCCTTGCATGAAACTCCAGTGCATTCAGCATGTGGCAGGTCTGAAGGTACTTATCCCAACAGCAACCTGGGCAACGGCCCTCACCACAGCATCACCAAACGCCTTCAAACACCTCCGAGCAGAATCAACACAAACACAGAGGGGCACCTTTGGTCGAGCCAAGCCAGTGCACCATTTCTACATTTAAGGACACCACATTGCTATCAACAAAAAGAATCCCAGCATTCTCAAACTGGTTCGATTTGAAATCCAACACAGCTTCTTATTTTTAACCCTCCACTTTTTACTGGTTTGAAGGCAGCTTCCCCTTCAACACTGCAGGTCAGAAGGAAAATCCTAGCGGTACGTACATTCACCATCCCCTCCAATAAACCAGCCCGAAACACACCTCTCAAGATTATTAAACACTGCTGACACTTAGTGTATGGCAACTTCAAAACACTATGCATCACTATCCATAAAAATCAGCTCAGAGTGAAAAACTTCACAGTCTCACTTGTAATGGAGGATGACTGTGTATTTCCACCAGACAACACCAGTGCAGAAGCTAATGCTGTTTTCCATATACAATGCTGTACTCTAACATTTGCCTTGGTTCTGGAGAAGCCACACTCATATAGCAATGTCACATTTCTGACCACAGAAATAATTATTATTTCTGTATACTATCTCTAGATTCCAAAATGCTTGGAAAACAATCAACTTTGGAAACACTAGAAAACAGATGTATGTTCTGATCTACTTAACAATCCTATGCCATCAGCAAAAAGCCCTTCTCTTTCTTGGTTTAAAATTATGCAACCTCAGGCATGGATACTCCCTGATCTGCAGCAATTCCCATTTATTTGTAAAAGCACAAAGAGTTAAAAAATGATGTGCTTCTCTGTATGTCAACAGTATTCACCTTGAAGGGGCTGCTCACCTGCAACTGCAGCTACAACAGCATTTTTTGGAATCCTGCCATATAACAAAAGAAATAATTAAACATGGAGTGAAATTTAGTATCCATTATGAGCCTAATTTCAACCAGGAAAAACTCATATTCTGATTTGGAAAAAAACAGTAAAGACATGAACCTTAATATATATAATTATGCACCTCTGAGAGGAAAGAAGAAGAAAGGGAAAATGCAACTTCACAATTAAATAAATCTTTCCTTAAATGACAATAACAATTAAACAGATATCCAGTCTTCATATAGATTAACTATACATTTTTGCAGCTTCCCTGCCAGCTCTGACATAAATCCATTACACAAGTTTCAGGTTACTGGCTTCACGCCTACAAACTTCCAATTACTTGCAAATAAGCTAAAACACTTTAGCAACACCCAAAAATTTGGAAGATGTAACAGTGAAATGATCTAATACTGAATTAAATAGACATTTTAATAATCCAAATGAGGTATCAAGCTTTTACAAATCATTACCACCTTCCACAAAGAATGCCTTGTTTCACAGTCAGCAAATGAAACGTTCACCTGGGACTTGCTATGCGAGGTTCAAGTCCTTGTGACTGAGAAAACTGGGGAGAATCACAGAAGATCTCAAGTTGGAAGGGCCCCATAAGGATCACCAGATCCAACTCCCTGCCGCTCACAAGACTACCTAAAACTAGACCAATTGACTAAGAGCATCATCCAGATGCTCCTTGCACTGACCACATCTCTTGGGAGCCTGTTCCAGTGACTGACCACCCCTCCAAGCAAGAACCTTTCCCAAGTGTCCAGCCTGAACTTCCAGTGATGCAGCCTCACTCCACGTCCTTCTGTCCCATCACCGGTCATCAGAGAGGTGAGATCAGCACGTCCCACCCTGCTGACCTCCTTGAGGAGGCTGTAGACTGTGAGCAAATCAGTTATGTGATCAAGATCACATTTTAATAGGAACAAATGCATCTTGATTGTGTGTCTTTTTAACCTGTTCTCTCTGCTGCTTTTACTTTCCTGTAAAATGATGTAAGTTTTTCTGCATTAACATGTCTGAGTGTATCCTTCCGTGCAGGGGGGGCTGAGACCTGCTCCTCTTTACTTTCTCCCTCAACACCACAACAATATTTAAGCTAGACATTTGGTTTTTATCAGCTTTTCCCTATTTTGGAAGTGGGCAGGAGTAGCGGATACCAGAAAACATTGTCATGATCACTGCTGGCACTGGAGAGCAAAGATCCCCCTGCAAAGACGTGCCCAGTCACTCCGTGCAAGAGTGACTACACAGGAACAGATGGCATGTACACTGCAAAAATCTTCAACCCCTGGTTATGGAGAAAGGCCAGTTCACTGTACACTGCCACAGACAAACAGCAGCAACATGTCAATCCTGTTAGCCTGCTCGGGTCATACCTCTCAAAGCAGAACAAGTTAAAATGACAACCTGTACCACAGGGAGCATTCAGCGACCCCTGGAGAAACTATGTAATACCAAATGCCATGGAGATGAAGCTAGAAATGGTTATTGATATATACTAAAGTTTTAACATATTAGTCATGAAAATCACTTGAATACGTCGTTTTGCTTAAGCCTGGGCAGCCCTGGGGCTCCAGGGAAGGAGGGTTTCCATTGCCCTCAGGGTTTGTCTATGCTGCAGACCTACAGCTTCATTCCTAGAGATCTAACCATGGCGAGAAAAGGGGCAGCACAAGGAAAATACTTCCCTAACTTCTGGGTTCCATGGCTAACTCCAGGGCATCCAGGAATACTAGCAGAGTGAAAAACAAGAAAACCCACAAACACACCTGTACTTGCCTGCAACACAGGCTACAATATTCACCCGAAAAACAACATTTCTAATAGCTTTCAAATTACTTTATTTTTCCCATGACATTTTCATTAAATTCTTCCTTAAGCTTCTCCATCTCCCTAGCCAGTCTTCCAACTCCCCTACAACTGCCCATAGCTACAGACTCTCAGAATTTTGCATTTACTGTCCCTTCCTCTCAATTCATGTAATGACAATTGTTCCATGGTCCACTGACTAAAATATTCCTGCTTGCTTCCAAGTTATAAACAGAAGAGGCACCTCCCAGTCGCCTTCTTGCATCTGCAGGCTGCCTAATGCTGCATGCTAGCATCAACTGCAACCCTTTCAAATACTGAATTCATTTCACTTCACACCTCAGACTAAGAAATTGTCCCCCTTTACAGCTCTAAGAAAAGCTCTCCAAGTTTTAAGATAAAGCATTACTGTTCCACACTAAAACACTGTGTTATTAGATGTTTAAGTAAACATGTTATTCTTTGTTATTAACTAAATGTGTTATTAAGTTTATGCCCTCTTCACATCTCCAAAACATATTCCGAAGTGCCAACAAGCTCCTGTGTCTAATAAACAATAGCTGAACTCACCACGTCATCCCATACACTGTCTTATTTAGGAACACCATGCATACCTGTGCTCCCCTTGGAAACTAAAAATCTACCTTAACACAAGCCCAGGAGAAAAATCTAGAAGTAACATGACTGGTTGAGGGAGGAGATGGCTTTTCAGCTACCATATACATGTCTTTTAGCTTCTTCCTGCCCCAGTATTAGTGCATTACAACATTTTCAGTTGAAACAATACACATATTAATTTGAACTCAAGTGGTTTAAGCACACTGCAGTCAGCTGCTTTGAAATTAATCAGGACTATTTAAAGCCCAAGAGACAACAAAAAGAGGATATTCAAGGTTTAGACGTAGAAAAGCCTTTCACTTAAGTTGTTAGTATTTGTGATACAGTCACTAGTTAACATATGGATCTTCGGCTCAAACGAGTCATTAATTTCACTGCAGAAATGCTGTTGATGCATCTTCCAGTCAAATACAATGTTAACTTGTTCCTTTGCCATTAGAGTAAGCAATTGAACATTTCACTCCCGGCTGCTTCTTTGGTTTAAGAGTCATACTCTGGAATTGAAAATTGCTTGCTCCAACACAATACACTTCTCAGTAGAACCAGAAAACAATTAATTTCATTAGTTTGAAGGCACCCCCAGCTAGGTTAAAAGGAAAAAAAAAAGAAAGAAAAAAAGCTCTGCTGGGGCAGAATGGAGCTTGAAGCTGAAATACAACAGTCAAACAATTATATGCATCTTACTGAAATACTCAGGTAAAACCTTCATCAAAAGAACTCTACCATTATTTCCCCAAATCCTTAAACATTACTTTTTTTCCTTGGAAACTCCAGGTCCTCACAACATCTGACCTGTAAGCTGCTGCAAATAACGCTGAAATAGATGCTGATATAAATGCATAATATAGAAGCTCATATAAAAGAGATTGATCCCCAAAGTAATTCCAGTTTTCCAAATTCCAGCATAATTCAGGCTGATGGATCTCAGTACATTTCAGGGAAGGCAGATTAGTAGCCACTAGAGGCTTCCCTACACCCTGTAATAATTAACTGCAGGTTTAGAGATTAAGAAGGCCTTAAAAAGCTTCCCAATACAAATCCAAGCAAATATCTCAGAGTCCTAGATCTAGAACAGGCACAAGCAGATCCCATCTGCACTCTAGGATGGCAAGGTAGAAGGCAAAACAGATAGCAAAGACACACAGAGAAAAGCCCAAGAAATAGTGCAAGCTGCATGAAAATAGATACATTTGAAGTTGAGAGCAGCAAAGTCAGGCTGAGACTTGGATGCATTGTTCATCCTGTGGACTACAGAAGAAACAGAAAGGAAGGAAACAGAAGCTTTCCCAAAGCAAAGAGAAGAGGGGTTTCTTAGAAGCAGCTGAAGAAAGAAGATCATCTCTACCCACTAACATATTGGGGAGTTCTCCAAATTCTCCAAGTAAAAGGAGAGGTGTTCACAAATAAGAAAGCACAAAGTGTATCAGGAAAGCATATTTGCTGAAGGATTTTCTTTTATCAGAAGTAATTTACTCCCCTAAGTAGGAGTAAACCCACCAAGTTTAGAAAAGTCTAGTTGCTGATTAGGTTCCACTAAGGATTATTCTGCCAAGCTGCAACTTGCCATACAACACTTCAAACACAGCTGTGGATACGAGCTTCAACTTGAGATGTCTCCTTCCAGCATCCCTGCAGTGGGTCTGGCTGAGCTGCTTTTCCCCATCCAGCCCTCGCGCTGCAGCACTGGGAGCTGGAGGGTGTTGATAACACCCCCGTGTTATCACTGCCAGTGCTCACATGGCACCAGAGG
>WUAM01000377.1:1193968-1242523 GCA_024336885.1 Actenoides hombroni | reverse complement strand
TTTTTAAATGGAGGGTTACAGCGGTGACGTGCACCCTTTGAACTCGGTTGAGTGACCCCCCCCCCCCCCCCCCTCTAAGTCTCATTGTCCCTGGAAAAGCAGGTTGTATCAATGCTGTGTGCACTGTTGTGGAAATGAACTGTGAGGAGAAAGTGTAAGACAGGTACAATTTTTGCCTTTTCTTTGCCTTACAGCTTTCTGAAGCTACGGAATGACATGAAAGCCATCTCTTTGGGAAGGAAAATGATTAGTGTTCCCCTGAAGTCAATGGAAATATGTGAACAGGGCCCGGGAACTTTTTCTTTACTTTAAATATGGAAAGATAATGTTGTCTATTAATCATAGAGACTGCTCGTCTTGATGCTATTTAAATAAAATGTTGAATACAGGGCAGTGAATCAAATAATTGCCCATCTCAGGAAAGGTCAAAGGCCTGTTATCTAATAAGTGCAAGTTACATACCTGACCATATTTTTCTTATATATTAAAAGACCAACAAGATCACTCTGCTTTCCAACAGAAAAGAAAAAAAAAAATAAATCAGACTGTGTAAACAGAGCTTGTAGTAGCATAAACGTCATCTGGTTTTGCAGTTTAAACATGTTCTGCTCAATTTCCTACACTAAAGATAGTTTATGAGCCTTATCCCACGATGTATGGTCATCATCCAGTACACTTCATGACAGCAGATACCTGGCAGGGTGCATGCCTACCACTGGAGATACCCAGCTGATTTCTTTGATCTCCATTTTTCGTGTTCAGGCCATGTCCTTTGGAGCGCAGATCTGCATTACTGTACATCTATATCTGTTTTTGATTTGAGTTAGGCAGTGTTGCTTTATGAAAAGGGATTATTTTTCAAAGTTTCATAGGCCCCCAGGACATCTTAGTTCATGGAGGAAAGGAATATCCCCCTTTTGCTGCTTTCCAAATAAGTTCCCACTCAACCCATTTTTTCTCAGTTGTAATTCATTATCGGGGGCCTCTGTGCACCCTGCATCCTCTTAACAGCTCCATCTCATAAGGTTACTACAAAAAACACACTACCCCTAAAAGGCCCCCTCCTCTTTATATGGCATGAATTACTGCTAAGGAGGTCATAGGGGAAAAAAAAAGAAGAGGGATAGGAGGCATTTTTCTGCTCTGAGGAAGTAGCTCGTGAAGAAAATGCTTTCCTCCACTGCTTGGGATGACTAGGGAGCCTGGTGGACCCTGGTTTGTTGACGCTCACATGAACATGGTAATCCCTGAGGGCTGGTTGTGCTTCTTAACTCATCCTGCAATAAATTTGCTACTGATGGTGCAGATTTTGTCCTTCCCTCCTCACTGCCCTCAACAAAGCAGGGAAAATTACTCAATTAATTGCCTGGCGGTTGCAGGGGCTGCCTGGCAAGGGGGTACTGCCCTTCTACGCCAAACTAGGGATATAAATTCTTCCCTGTGAGCAGAGCACATTACGGCTGTGTGCTGTGAGGCAGGGAAGTGCATGCATGCATGTAATAGGCAGCTGATCATTCCCATGACAGCTGCTGCGGGGGGAGCGGGGAAAGGTGCGCCTACCGCCCTGCGCCTCCGCCGCCTGCGTGTGACCCCGTGAGGGAGTCACACAGGCGACCCTGCACCGAAGGGATTTCTCAGCCCATGACTTGTTCTCAAATGAGGACTTCCCCCAATGGATGCTTATATTCAAGGTGGTGAGTCATGTGCTCTGTTAATTTGAACTGTTAGATTCACCAGATCTACGATGGCTGGCTATTTGAAAACACAGTGCATTTCCAGCTCTACAACATAGGGGAGCTATCATTCAGTTTTTAGCTCTTTGGCAGAAGAAAACTGTACATGAGGGTGAGCAGGTTAGATTTGACTGGATAATTACATATTATTTTGCATGAATAGAAATGTCACTGCCAATGACAGCTGCGGTGTGTTCCAAAATAATTGGGATTAAATATGTTTAGTCTTATTTACCAGATGCACATAAATATTTTTAAACATTTGTATGCATTTAGTCCATCTGAGCAATTTATTAAGTAATATGTATGCAAAGCAGTAATTCTAAAGACTTCATGTTCCTGAAATGACCAACCCACTCTGTATTAGAAGAAAAAACTGTAAAACACAAGAGATATCTATCACCAGTTCTCCTCCCCACTTCTCCCTCCTCCCTCTCCTACTTTAATCAGAATGAAGATACTTTGACCTCTAAATTGAACAGAGCCAGGCAAATTTTAGCATGGGGTCCAACTGCAGGCTGAGCTCAGCTTCTCAGCACCCTGAGCAGGTATGTTCATGGCAACGGTTCAACTGCAAGACTTGGCAATTGTCAAGAGCTCCTGAACTCATTGTATCAATTGCAAATGGAAAAGAGTTATACTTATTTTTACAGCTATGTGTAAGAGCAGTTAGGTGTAAGAGTCCTTGAACCTACAGCTGAATTTCAAACCAAGTTGGCCCCTTCTGCAAACTCACTTTGATGAGTGCTTTCCATTCATTTTGTGGTGGATGTGCTTTCCTTCTCCACATCATTTACTGTTACTGCAGTCATTTCTCTAACACGTTTCCATGGGAAATGTTGTCAAAAGGCTTTCTAGTATTTTTCCAGGGTGAAGCTGCATAAAAGGGCTGTGTAAAACAGTTGCTATACAATTCTATAATTAGTAAAAAAAACCCTATAAAACTATAAAGATTTTGTTTGCCATTCCAAGAACTGTTTCTGAAGGACAGATGAAGGAAGCATTTGTGTGAAACAGTAGCTGACATAGAGAGTTTTCAGATGTCTCAAATCTGCCTGAATTCATTTTAACAAATTTCATTTGGGAAACACTGTAACTCTGAAAATCAGTCCTATTTACAGCAGAAATATCCTAAATCCTAATTTTTTTTCAAAGTAAAACATAAAGATATATGTCTTCATTGTTCACCATTGTTCACTTGATAGTGAGCTACTTGCTAAGGAAACAGACTCTTATTCAGTGAGTTACACAATTTCTCATTCTTTTATTTCAAATAGTAATTTTCCCACACAATTTCTCGCTTGAGTTCCTGTCACTGCAACTTCAAATTCACTAGAAGCTAGGTTTGAGTTGACAGAAGGATTCCCAATACAGAAAGACATGATCTCTGCTCACAATATAATTTGAAACAAGATGCAGCATGTAGGTTTTTAATTTTGTTTGTACTCATTAAAGCATAAGCAGTTGCTCATTCACTGTATCTTGGCACACAAGATGGATATATAAATTGTTCTGGGAATAGGGAAATTAGGCAAATAATAGCAGCTGTAAGCGAATACCCATTTTGAAAAATAGACTACTATATCTAAGAAATTCCTTTCTGCTTTTTAAGGTTGTGAGGTCTCAAATTGTGATGGCTCTGTTTTGAAGGGAAAAAGAAGAGATGAAGGATTTGGAATTGTTTCAATACAAAACCAACCCAATACATTCAATGCAGTTTATTTATATTTTTTGAAGATCAACGAGAACACTCTGGAATAGGCAACAAGAGCATGCCACAGGAGGAAAGCAAACCTGGCAGAGGTCATTGTTCTGCCTCATGGCCTTGATCCAAATTGCCTTACTGCCCTGGCTCCTCCCATACTCTTCAGAGATGAGCAGACCTTCATCCCCTTCCCAGCAGATTTCAGTGCCCTTCTTCAGATGTATTTCCACAATGATCCAGTGGAGGCAACGTCTCTTTAGCCATTGCTGCCCATGTTCAGATTTCCAACAGCTTCAACAGGCTCTGGGACAAGCTTTTAGTGCATGGTACCACTCATTTTTCAATCAGTAGCAATCCTGTACTTCATTTCAGAGATTCAGGAAAAAAAAGCCCTTAAAGCAAAAGTTGCCAGAGTATATTGAATGCAGAAGCATCCTTTTAGTGCTCTTACTTATTCACTACAGTAAACAATGCCATTTAAAATAATTTCCAAATCTCAATTTAGAAGAAAAAAAAGATCTTCTCTTTTAGCTGTTACTCTCTCTCACAACGGAACGCTGCCTCAGAACATGTTATATTTCAGAGGAGCCTGTGTGATTTTGTTTTAATGGGAAGCTAAATGAAATGTTTAAATTTCAAATCAACAACAGAACATGTTCAAAGAGCTATATTTATAGGGTTTAAGTGAAAAATGCTCTGGCACAGCTTTTAAATAATGCTGGCAAGCAATGGAGGAAGAACACCACTCACTGATTCTTTGCATGGCTTAGTCCACAGCCTTATTCAAGGCTCATGTATAATGTGAGTTGTTGGCTGTGATACTTTGGTTGTAGTGCTAGTGAAATTCACTGTAGGCAAAGGCTCATGATGCTAAACAAAGTGGACAAAAGGCTTTTTACAGAATAGTAAAAACAACAAGTCTCCATTTATGACTTAAAGTTAAATGTCCTCAGTGAAGACATTACTCAGTAAATAACTCTGTGGGAAAACTTGTAAAATATAAATGCCCTGGCAAGCTGGGGAAAGCACTGAGGTGATAGAAAAGCTTAAAGAGTCAAAAAAGGTGAAAAAGGACATTGTGTCTTGCTCGAAGCTCAGAGCTCTTTGCTGAATTACTTCTTTTGCAGCTCTCAGTTCTAGAAGAGCTCATGTAGCTGGGGAAGCAAGGTCCCAGTTTCAACTCTGCTGAAACTATGCTGTGTTTTCATGTTCAGGTAAAATAACACTGGGCTTACATATCTGGGGTGAACGTGAAGAAAATGCCTCCGAAGTAGAAACAAATGTAGACAGACTATGGGCAAAGGAGCAGAATGAGAAGAAAGAAAATTGTGAACAAGAAATTAAGGACAGAAACTGTACAATGCAATCTGTTGTTTTAGTAATCTTCCAAGTTTAGTAAGAAACACGGACAGAAGATTCAGGCTGAGGCAAAGCTGAGGGTGAATTGCCTGATCCCCAAATGCATCCTAGTAGAACAAGTACCTGATACCAGATGAACAGGGTTGCCATCCTATACTGGGTTTCATGTGTCTGACCAGAGGTATCTCAAGCAATTGGCCAATGAGTGTTTTTAGCTATACTGTTTTTCCTATGCCTATTTTTATTCCTGTATATCTGGTTTTCCACCTGAGTACAAAAAAAGGAGACGGTACAAGGAAGTCTAGAGGAATGGCTTCATCTGAAGAGCTTATACAAAGCTATCATCATCACCAAAAGAAGCCAAAGAATAGAAAAAAATATCTTGGGAGAAGATTTGAAAGCATTTATGTTTTGCAAAAATTAAAGTAAATCCAGTTTATTTTGTGGAATTTTATTTTTTTGTTATCTTTTCTACAATTTTTAGCTAAAATCTTCATCCAAAGAGCTGTTAGGATTCTTTTAATTACAACTAAATTGGCACTTTTATGAAATAATAATAGAATGAAAAGTGAATAAAACACCATGGGAAAATTTGGGGAAAAAAAAAAAGAAAAAGAAAATAAGACCTTTTGAAGATATTGCCAATTTTTAAATAATAGGGATTTTAATTTTATAAGAAATGGAAACCAAAAATTACCCTGAATTACTCTGCCAAGATTAGTCTGGGGACACTTTTCAATTATTCTTTCTTTTTCTCTAGTGCTGACTAATTGTATAACATCATTATCTTCCCTTTAACCATAAGATCCCTAGGTTTAAAGCAGAAGTTCATGCCACCTAAACATTATTCTCAGTGGTGTGACTAATTGGTCTGTTCATTGTCTGCTTTGGTTGTAAAGGAAAGATTTTGCCAGGAGGAAAGAGTGGACCTGAGTAAACACCAGATACTCATTCTGCCAGAACTGACTTTCTTAGGCCATATATTCAATGCTGTAAAATTGCTACATGCCCCACTTCTGCCTCACTGAGAGGAGTTTTCATGTTTTATTTTCAGAATCAGTTTAAACACTGAATCAGACACAAAGGTCCAATATTGAGATTTAGGTCTGCTTGTTTTTGAGTTAGACTAGGCAGATCATTTTACCTCTATAAAACAGTTTAACACTGAAACATTTCTCTTTACAAACTGGATGTGTGAAGGAAGGAGGGAAAGGAGAAGGAATTAAACCCCTTATTCCTATTATAGAAGTGACATTCTCTAATACTCTATTTAAAAAAATGAATAAAAAATGTTCTTCCTTACAATAAATGTATTATTATTGAACTAAACATTTTTCTTCAGGCACTAGGAGTTCCCCCTGGAATGTGGGATCTACACAGTGTCACTTCTAGTTACATTCCCCAAGGAATATAGGATGTGTACTTAGTGGTGCTGCTGGTTGCCATGCTTTGGAAACTTGGGACTCTGGGACCCCCAGTTCCATAACCATTCTGCCGGGGAAGGAAGAATATAGCTGGTGTCAGGAAGGTGGCAGAAAGGAACTGAGGCAAGTTTTGTCAGAATTATAATGTTCCCACAAATTTACATGAACTGGAAAAATGTTCTGATGGGCCCTGGAGGTGAGGCTGGGTCAGCACAGACCCATTCGCTGTGGTCTCCTATCCCCCATGGCAGCTCAGGTCATTGGTGCTGGCACCTGAGCTGCAGCTGAACCATGTCCGTCTTGCTCTGAGCACAGACTCAGCAAGTCTGACATCAGCAGAGACATGCCCTTAAGGACCATCTTTCAGGGGTGCTACTGAACTTTGACATTTTCCCCTGCCAGCTGTTGAAAATTTTTCCCAACTACATGCAACAGTCCTTTAGAGAAGGGACTGTGGAGACCATCTCTAATTAAAGATTACATTTCTTCTTTCTAAGCAAGAGGGTCCTAATTCATCCTCTCTGTGGTATTGTTCCATAAACTTTTTCTCATTTGCTTTCTGAGTGTTATTTTCTCTATATGCCCATCTGCAGCAGTAGCTCTGGTGCACTAGTAGTGTCTCACGTGCTACACCCCCAGCACGAGGGCAAAAGCAGAGGGCATTGTAGCCTGGTGCATCTGTAATGAATCTGATCCTGCTAAAGATGACGCAGGTGTCAAAGCTTCAGAGGTGTTAAACTGATCCTCATGTTTCTATTCTGAGACAGGTAATGGAGAAGGTGTACCAGTACAAGGCTCTATTACCATATGCAGTTTGGGTTTTAAAAGTGGGAAAAGTAAAACCAGAAGACTCCAAATGAGCAAATACCTAGTGAGGAGACTTGAGCAGAGAAATATAGGAATGACACAAAGAAAGTGTGAGTATTCAGAAGCATGCCTGCTGAAAGAGTAGGGTCATGTAGGAGATTATGATATCTGCTTCTGTCATTCACATTATGGTAGTGTTACCCACAGGGATGGTGTTTAATTTGAAGATCACCTTCACTAAACATTTCATACAGAATATGTCACAAGGTAAATTAACAGCTAGATGTACAACCAGACAGAATGGCACACTAAAATAATTAAATACAGGCAGCCCCAGGATGCTCTCTGTTTAATGTAGAATGCTAATTGGTGTTCGAATGCCACACGGTGTGTGTTGAAGAAAGACAGTGTAACTAATGTACCTGTATGTTGTGTGTAATAATACAAAATGAGACCTTGAGGGTACATTATCCCCTGAGAATTTTGCACTGCCAACAGCTGATACCAATAACAACAGAGAAATGCATTTCCCCTGATATTTTCCTGACATATTCTATCCCAGTTCCTGCTTCACTGACATCTATGAGAAGCTTTAAGAGTGATATTGTATACTGGAATTAAATGCAACTTATGAAGCATATATGTCATCTTTTCAGTAGTAGAAACTCAGCAGATAGAATTGTGATACTAGATATATAAATAAATATACCAGTATATTTATTTAGAAATAAATCCCTGATTGTTTGCTTTCATCCAGGTTTTGGTATTTTTTTTCCTAATAGGATTTTATGATGCTTCAGCTTTTAACAGCTGCAGTTTTCTGACTTCAAAGTACACAGAAGCAGGCTGGTGTTGAGATAGAAATACAGTTAAAGTCTTCTTTTTTAAAAAAATTGATAAATACATTCATTTTCACATTTTTATCTCAAAGCATCTTAATGATAAGCCCTGTATTTATTTTATTTTAAAATATTTATTTATTTATTTTTATTGTTGCTATACTTAACTGGTGACTAATAAAATATTTTGAAGTAAAAGGTACAAAAATATTTAAACTAGATTATGGGAAACATTTGCATCAAAAATGCAGCATATGAAAAACACGCCTAAACCAAAAAACTCTCACCTCCACCTACAAAAAGCAAAACCAAAATCAAAGACTAGTTGTAGTACACTCAAGGAAATATTGTGGTCTGGGCGGTGTTTATACGTTTTGAGTGGTATTAACCCCTACTCTTGACAAACAGTATTTCACTGTTGTTTAACCTAGATCAAAGGAGCATTTATGGAGTGCTACTGAATGTAAATGGGTAGAAAAATTATGCCCATATGCATATGGAGATATTGGAGATGGTGTTCTCTATATTAAGAAGAAAGTCTCTTAAAACTGGTATTCTTATTTCTTAAAATGATGCTCTGAGCACAAAAGCTTCAAATACAGTAAAATATTTATTTTCATGCATAGGCACACTATATCAGAAATAGCGTTCTTCTGCAGAATGAAGAAAAGTCAATCTAGAAACATCATTCTTTTCTCCTTCAACTACCTAGTAGAGGAAGGTGTCCAGGCCACCTGCTGTAGGTATCTATGCCTTCAAGCCTGTGGTGTTTCTCTGAACAGAGCCTGCATGAAACCAGACATGCTGAAGTAAAGGGTGAGATTGAAGATCTAAGAGGGGCAGAGGCGATGCAAAGATGCCAGGAAGCACATAATGCTTGTAGCTGAAGCTCTATTGAACAGTGTTCTTCCAGACAGTCTGGAAGTAATGGGGATTCTCCACTGCTAAGAGGAATCTCCAACTTTCCCTTTCTCTCACAACGCCATCTGAGGACAGCGGCTCACTGTGGATCACAACTACTGAGCTTAGACATGTAGAAGTAGTGTAACTCAACAGAAAACAGCTGCCAGGTGCAAGAAAGATAGTAATTTACTTGTTTTTCAGAGACTGGGTTTGGGTTTCTTTTGCCCACTTTTATTGTCTTTTTCTGAACAGTTCTGCCAAAAATTAAAAGAAAAACTGGTTAGCAGCATCACAATCAATGGTGTCCTGATGAACAACTTAAAGTTATGTTACTATTTATTGTAGTACAGTTAAAGACAGCAAGCTCTGTAGATTAACCTCATGCTTTGAAAAACCTTCATAAATAAGTCCCACAACAGAACAGGTACGCCAGCAATTTTTCAGTTTCAGTGTTATCAGATAATTGTCAAACTGGACTTCAAGTGCAGTGAATTCCAGCTACAGTGATTGGGGGCTGTTTTTTTTTTAACTAAAAATGGAAATTCTTTGAGCTTGCCTCCTGCAGTTTTAGCACCATGTGCAATTAATTTCCTCTAATTCTGTTTGAATGGCCCACTTATTCATGAAAGAAGAAAAGGAAAAGAAAAAAAAAAAAAGAGAAGAAAGAAAGAGGAGGAGAGGAGAGGAGAGGAGAGGAGAGGAGAGGAGAGGAGAGGAGAGGGGAGGGGAGGGGGACATCCCTTGGATGATGTCAAAGAAGAAATATTTTGCTGCCTTTAAAAACAAAATAGACTTTGAAGGTCTGGCAAGTCACATTTCCTGTGTAAGGAACATCTTCAGACCGTGGCAAGAGCTCTGCCCACAGGGTTTACAGGCTGAAGTGGAAACCCCTAAGTACTGAAATACTCAAAGGTATTATGGGAGTTCCCACCAATGTCAAGAAGGGCTGGGTACACACAGGACTGATAATCTAGGCTAAGATGCACGATACAGCTACCAATACCATCTTCAGTAGCACCCATTACCAATGACCCAGCATGCCCAATCTGTAGAGGAGATGGCTGCTGCCATTCCTACTTTAAAGAGTTTGACATTTAATTTTGGTACTGTTGGTTTTGGTTGTTGTGAATCCCACATTTGTTCCTCAGAGATGAAAAAAATAATAGTAGTTCAAAATGAACTTCATCACTAACTTATGGCATCTCTCATTTTCATGTCCTGACTGCTAAGGCATTTTCATCTTGCAAATACTGGTAGTAGCTAGAAATAGAAAATGCTGACTGAAAGGTCCTGCACTATAGGGGTAAGAAGAAGGGATTGAAATATGTTCATTCTAACAAATAACAATTATTGTTTTAAACTCTTTATTTACTGAATAACATAGTAATACTCAACGGGCATCTTAGGAACTGGCAACAATAGCTATAATCTGCTTCCCAAAACTCAGAACAACTTGCATTCTCATTGAAACAATAACAATTTTCATAATGGATAGGCCTGCCGAGTAGAAAGGAAAAGAATAATTCAAATAATGATTATTACAATATGTGCCAGATATGAGCAGACAATGTCACATACATAAATTCTCTTCCAGTCTGTTCACAGCTATTCCCTTCGGTGTTATCATCTCATGATAAATTCTATTTACATTCTTTCGCTTGAAATCCCTTTATTGAAAAGTCTGAAAATACAATACAATGCTTTTTGGATATCCTTATTAAGAAAAACATTGTGGTGGATTCTTTGCACTAGTATGTTTCATTGGGTGAAACACCGGGAAACCTCTGATCCTCTTGAAGGCGACTTCATTGCTTTCTAGAAGGGGAAGTGGAGAAAATGGTGCTGATCTCTTCCTGGTCCTTAGTGGCAGAATGTGTGAGAATGGTTCAAAGCTGCACCAGGGGAGTTTTAAACTGGACATTAGGAAATGTTTCTTTCCCAAGAAAGTGGTCAAACATTGGAACAGGTTTCCCAGATGGTCAATGCCCCAAGGCTGTCAGTGTTTAAGAGGCACTTGGACAATGCCCTTAGTAACATGCTTAAACTTTTGGTCAGCTCTGAATTGATCAGGCAGTTGGACTAGAGGTTCTTGTAGGCCCCATGCCAACTGTAATATTCTATTCTATTTTTTCTATTCTATTCTTTTGAATGCTTTATACAGTAGCCATAGATACTTACAAGAAGACAAAATCAGCTTCTCAGTCATTTTCCAAGAAGGATGGAAAAGAAGGGCCTTTTATGTAGTCGTCTGTTGACCTGGCTAAGTCACCACACCAAGGAATGGTACATGATTTCCAAATCATCATCTGCCTCCATTTGCCATTAGGATGTCTTAATCCAAGTTGGGGATGACTCAGAGATGTTTAAGTGCAGGATTTGCCAAGCATATACACCTACAACATTGTTGGATGTTTTCTGTTATCTTGGACATGTGTCCTTCTGGAGGGCAGCAAGCGCTCCACCTGAAATGACCATGCATGCAGTGACAGTAATATCCTGTGTTTCAACACCCCAGATCTGCTCTAATAGATTAACCTCAGAAAACTGTTGCCAGTTCACCTCCAAATGTTTGACTGGTCTTGCCAACCCAGAATATTTTCTGCATATTACTGAGCACAGTTTAGCAGCTGATTTATTAACAATTCACATACACTCTGAGAAAAAGCGAGAGAATGAGCACTCACAAGCAACAGGCACAATGCTCTCCACATAGACTTAAAACTCAAAGCACATGAAATGGCTGCACATAGCTCTGCACATCAGTTATACTCTTATTCAGCCAGACCCAAAGCCAAGATTGTCATCCAGATGACTTAATATATACCAATTTCCTTTAAGAAAAAAAAAAAGGTTCCATGAACTTTGTTGAAGAAAATGGTTGTGTTTGTCTTTCAATTGAACTTAACATAAGCATCCCAGATATCTTTCAGCTACGAGAGTTAAAAAAACCAAAACAAATCAGAAATAAAAATGGCCAGAGATCAGCTTATTTCACCATCAAATACTTCACTGTGGTCACGTTAGTTGGAAAGCCAAGCTGTTAACTTCAAGCCAATATAGATTTAGTTTAGGGTTTACTCATAAGTAGATGTTCTGCACAAAACTGTGGAATAAAATAAAACAGGTTTTGCTCTGAAATGTGAATTAAGTTACTTAAAATTCATGACCTCAGTGTTCTTCAGAAAAATACTTTTAAACTACATGTAGTTTATTTTTTTACCCTTGCCTCCAGCCACAACCTCAATGGTTGTTTTTTCATCAGGCAGGTAACACGTAGGGAAAGGTAACTTTGAAGTATATGTGCAGTGAAATATTTAGCCAAACAAGCACTATCCTAGAGTACTTATGGGTAGAAAATACTGTTTAAAAGAAAAATAAAAATCACAGAATCACAGAATGCTAGGGTTTGGAAGGGACCTTGAAATCTAGTCCAACCCCCCTGCTAGAGCAGGATCACTTAGATCAGGTCACACAGGAACACATCCAGGTGGGTTTTGAATGTCTCCAGAGAAGGAGAGTCCACAACCTCTCTGGGCAGCCTGTTCCAGTGCTCTGTCACCCTCACTGTGAAAAAGTTTTTCCTATGTTTACCCGAAACCTCCTATGCTCCAGCTTGCACCCATTACCCCTTGTCCTGTCACTGGATGTCACTGACAGGAGCCTGTCTCCATCCTCCGAACACTTGCCCCCTACATATTTATAAACACTAATGAGGTCACAGTCTTCTTTTCTCCAGGCTAAAAAGACCTAGCTCTCTCTTAGCCTAATATCCCCTAATAGAAAGAGATTTTATGCTGCAAAAATGTACTGTGCTCATTCCTCTGCTTTCTCCTTTACAATTATGATTTCTAATATACCCTTAAAATTTTAGAAGTTCTTTCTTAACTTTCTGTCTTCTCTAACTTTTATAACTCTTAAAAATTATTAACTTTCTTCTGCTGTTTAATAGCATCATATAATAAAGCATATGCAATTCAGCTGTCACTGGTAGTTACATCAGGCTCTATGTGATTTAAGACTCATGTGTTTTCTTAATTCTTTCTGCTTATTCTAGAAAGACATTTATAGAGTTTTAAGGAGCCAATTTCACTTACCCTCTCTTTGCTCCCTCTAGCTAGTACCCCAGTAGGATAAAAAAAATCACTGTTCTGACAGAAATGAGGATCAGTTTGAAGCTGAATTTTACAGGATGTAAAACTCTGATGATAATCAACACACAGAGGTGTTTCTTGGTAGCAATGTTGCAAGGCTCCAGTGGAATTTCAGCTGGGCTCAACACCACGAGTAGATTCTGTTTCAACAGCAGCATTCTAAATTAGTTTCTACCACTGTAAGTTGTTGTTGCCATGTGTTGCCGAAAAGATGACGTCAACAGCACAGCTTTGCAGAACAAAGCAGGGAAGTGCATAAGCTGTATCTTGTATGTGAGTCTTTTAGAATGCTATAATTTTCAGTCTAATCATAGAACCACTAGAAAAGGGTTTATAACAGTTTTAGAAGTGTTGTCTCATTCTTTGCTGAACAACTCCACAATTCAGTTAATTTTCAGTGTAAAACTGAAACTTCTGTTCAACATTTATTTGCTCACGTTTAAAAAAAGATATGACGGTCCTATTCTGTATATGTTACATGTACCTCCCCTCAAATCAAGGAGAATTATCTGTGCTCTGCAGGGAGATAAACTGACTGTGCGCTTTGCAAACTGCAAAACAATGGAAAGGAAAAGTAATAGTCCATGCGTAAGATAATATCTGCAGTTGTGCAAAACACTTTGTGAATTTCATCTCATATTGTAGTACTATAATAAATATGGATCTCTTGTAGAAAATTCAGCTTAGGCAATCATCTTGGAGTTCGGAGATGAGAGGAAGAACTTCTACTTGATACCACTAGGATAGCGGATCCCATAAGACTCTTTAACTCCTGCTTAAATGCTGAGAAGTCAGCTGAAACGGGAGTCCTTCTTTGATGCTTAAATACCAAAGAGCACCAAAGCTCCCACATGGGCTATAGTTATCCGTTTTCTCCTCATGAAACCAGGGCAGGGAGACTAGTGCAGAAATATGTGTTTCAGTGTGTGTTAGCAGGTGCCTGGAGACTTGAGGTGGGGAGGTGCTTAGGATTTCATGGCATAGAACCTATATTATAGGACCTTGTTGTATAAGGACCTATGTCACGGAAAGGATCCAAGGTTTGGCATTCTCTGAGCAAATTCGCACACAGACAGTAGTGAGATCAGCACTAGAGGCAACTACAAACACATTCCCTTGGAAATCTCTCTAGAAAAGTCCATCTTTGCTATACAGCTCTAATGCATGGAGGGACAGATTAAGGACCGAGAACCTTCTCACTCTAAAGAATTCCAAGCCCACTTTTTGACAAAAAGAGGAAAACCCCCAGGCTATCAGCTGGGCTGGGCAGCAGGACAGGGACTGTTAGCCCTTCTGCTGAAGTCGAACCATTGTTTCCTCTGGTGTGCAAAAGTCAAAGCATCAGCAGGAGGGCAAGCTAAAGGGAATTGGCCTGCACAGCCTCATGGTTTTGGTACTCAGCTGGAAAGATGGAACTTGATTCTGCTCCCAATACTATTCCCATTCACATTATACAGCTCTAAAATGCAGCCAGCCTCACAGAGTAGCTGCAAAACTACCAAACAACCAAAGATGGAGGGCAAGTAGGGCAAAAGGTCTTGTATTCCTTTTCCACATTAGGTCCTTGCTACTGTATTGTAGAAACAAGAGTTCTTCCCACTTACTCTTATGGTTTGGTGAGGGCTGCCCCTTGGCTACAGGGGAGGAAAAACTCCATCCTTGAAGGAGGCAGAGGTCTTTGACCCTAATGGTTAAACAAGGAGAGGGAAGTTGAACAGAGGCTGGCATAGCTGGTTGTCTTTGTCAATTCAAATTACCTCTAGAGATGTAAGGAGTCTTACCCGAGTTTTCTTTTTCCCAAGCACATATTCAAACACCTACATTCAAATACCTGCATTTTTAGGCAAAAACCAACTTGTCACTAATATGAGTAGGTCTTGGAAATGGTGATTCTTCTCAGTTAGATAGTTATATTAACAAGATAATGTTTTGAGTGGATAAAAGCTACACTTTTACAGTCTTGAATCAGAAGTCTGAACTCCCTCAAGGAACAGATGAGAAACACCCATGCAATTTTTGCTTTCTATTGACAAGCTCTTAGATCCTTGGAAACATCTGACTATTAATCTATCATGCAAGAGAGAAAGGTGCCTAATTGAAGCACTCTGAATCTCCTGCTATATCTCTTATTCTACTAAACTATCTCATCTGCTATGTTAATGTAAAGCAAATTCCTTTCTGTAATGTGGTTTCTATCTATGAGCAAATCAGGGGGAAAATAATTTTGTTAACCTATATAGAACACACCATCACTCACTGTCAGGTACACTGCAGATATACTTGAAAAGTAGTTGAGTTTCTGTAATCTCTACTCTATTTCTTACCATTTTCTCTAGGGGAAATAAACTCCGCAGTCTTCTGGGATGATGAATTTCTGCTGTACCACAAAAGTGGTGAGGAAGGGAGCCCTGGCATCTACGAAGTCTTGCCATTTCCCATCATTCATGTACATGTAGATCTAAATATACTGCATGTTCAAGGCTGAGAACTGTGACATGCTGTAAACTTCTCTAATTTCTGCCATACTTTAACAACTATGTATAACAGACAGGCCTTTTAAGTAGCCCATTCTGAAGTCTGGTTTCAAGCCACTATATATGTGAAATTAGAAGTAAGAGATTCTTTTACTATTCTTACCCCTTCAACATTAACTTAGTCTGTTGATTGCAGTCAATAAACTCAGAGTAATGTGGTAAGCAGAAGCTCAACTATTAGAGAAGCTTAGCTTGCTTTTTCAGACAAAAACACTGCTGGAGAGCACTGGATCATTTCAGGTATTTTCTTCATTTAAAAAAGTACTACAGTAAACTATAGACATATGGATATGAACTGATCTGAAGTGAATAGATCGCAGACAAAATTCTTCTCTCATCTGGTGTAGATTCATTGGCTTCAGTGGAACTATTCTGGATTTACAGTAATGTAATTTGGAACAGCATCTGGCTTCACATATATAAGAAGGGTTTGTTGTAATGGTTTATATCACTGACTACTTATTGATACTCTTTGCATACTTTTGCTATGCTTTTCTTATCTCTTACTAGCTACACATTCACATTATTGTTGGGTTTACATCTTTCTCTTGCATTTCACATAAGGCCTGTAAAAACCTTGCAGAATATGGAAAGTATACATTTCCTGCAGATCACCACCATGTGGCACCTCTCATAATTTAGTTAGAAACACAGCCTACAATTATCTTCTCTTTTTACTTTGGATATTATGGTATGGAACACAGGTAAAGGAAAAGGCTGTGTCTGCTCTTCACATAGAGCGAGTCAGTGCAGCAAGCCAGCGGCATTTACCTGGCAAACACCCTTTAATTCATGTGACTTTTCCCATAAAGCCTTCTGTCTTCTTTGAGCAAAAGTATGCTGTGTTGACAGATATCCATTCTAGACACCTTAGCACAGGTTCATTATTATTCTCTTACAAACAAATAAGTACAGGGCAGAATCTGCCTTCTTTCAAACCTGTGGCCAGACTCTGCCTCTCTTGACTCCAATGCAACATGCGTTCAGTGTCACTGAAGAATAAAAAGGAGAGGTAAGCTGAGAGCTCTGCGGATGTCTTTAGTATGTTCTTTTTTCATTGCAAGGCTTTCAACATCATGGTGTGTGCACTCTGACCATGAGCTCTGAGTACAGTCTTCTCTGCCTTCAGAATCTGTTAATATGATGTTTTCAATTTTAATGGAAGAGGATCTAATAAAACTACAAGGAAAATGGGGAATAAATATGTAAATACACTAAATATCATTAAGAAATCAAGTTTTTCTATTATACCACACGTGCAACAGTTGTTTTTTGTTATGTATTGCAAAACTGTAACATCTGAACTTTTAATGGCAAAGCTGTACTTTGGAAATATATTTGGAAATATGTTTCTGTTTAATATTATGACACTTGTTTTTCCACCTTGAAAATTTAATTCAAAGGTCGTAATTGACTTAATTAATGTTAAATATGTAATTAATATATTAGTTTAGTCCAAATGGCCACAAGGACAGTTGTGGTAGCCAAACCCAATATTTGTATCATTTGACTTTCTTTGAACTCCTAATTGAGTGGGACTTGCTTCAGTAAAAGCTAATATTACAGTTGACTTTATTTCATATTTGCTTTATTTCACTACAGCTGGCTTCCTTTTGGATATTTTTTTCCAAATCTACTCACAGAGAAAATAAAAATGGTATACTATTATCTTTTTTTTTAAAAGGCTGCTCTATCCATCATAATGGATTACAAATTTGTCACCTTGAATCAATTTTTGTTCACAAGTTCAAAAGGAAATATAAGTGCTTGAGGGCCCAGAAATATTTATTGTACATGTGGATATTATTAAAGTTTATTGAAATCCTTCACCAATGAGAATTGTTTCTGTTTTGTTTTGCAACACGTACAGCACTAATGTTAAAAAGCCAGTGCCTTTATTGTCTAGAAACTAAATTGGCATTCACTTTGAGGACTACTGATTCTGACTAGAGATACTAACATATTTATGCAAGCATTCATTTAATTAAGACATGACAACTTCAGCTTGCCTAATTTAGTAAAAATGTATTTCGACATAGTTTCTTGTATAACATTTTCCCATGATGACGTCTATTTTCAAATAAAAACTGCTTCTGCTAGTAACATCAACAGTAATTCACTTAGACTCTTTTCCTTGTAACAGAGCAAAGAGAGAAAATGGAAACTTGAGATTCATGAGAGTCTTGGCTTAAGATTTAGTGACAAAACTGCATCTGGTATCAATACCGTTCCTTGGGATCTTGACCACATCTTTCAAAAAGCGGTAAGTTCCGCCAAGAGGACACATCTTGCTGGCTGCTAACTGCAACCTCTGAAATGCTGAGCCTGTGCAGGGGTGGAATGCAGAAATGCTCTGCTGGAGGCAGAAAATGAAACTACATTTCTAATTACATTTTTATTACTGGTATTAATGGGAAGTTGAGCTCTTAAAGCTCCTAGTAAAACATGCATTCTTTGCAATTGTATAGTACAGTGTCAGGAGTTAATGTGAGAGGAGTTTTTGTTGTTTTTTCTTTTTCCCCTTGTTTTGGATTAATTTCTTGTTAAATTAATTAAGTCCTTGGAAATATTTCCCCTTTTAAAGAAAAAGACTTCCAGCCTTAGAAGAAAAAAAGCAGATCAGATGTTGCAAGCAGGAAGACATACCATACTGGAAATCAGATGTGACTCTTCGATGGGTGAGGAAGCCAGCTCAGGCAGGGCAGCATGGAAGCCAGCAGCAGCCTGGGTGTAAATTTCACTGCTTCCCATATACCATTTGTTTTGTTAAAGAGCATGACATATTCGTGTCTAATGAGGCTCCACTGGGACTTTAGAGGGCAGCTTTGTATTTTTCTTTCTAACCTAGAGAAATCTAGGGAGTATCTTCCACAAGGACTCATATGCTCCAGGAAAAAAATGAACATTTCATGATTTCACATGTTTGTAAGTGGAGTTCTAGCAGGGCTACCTGTGAAAGGCATTTTACTTAAAAGCAGAAACATGTCAAAATGAGGAACAGATTTGTATGACTAATAAAGATTAAGCTGAGATTTCACACAGTCTTACCAGTGATTTTTGCTGTTTCCACATTAAAGAGACAATGTCATGCCAGCTTTGTAAAAAAAATTGCCTTCGCAAAGACAAATATATTTATATATAAAACCTTTCCTTGAAGGCTTCAAACATAGAAAAGCCTTGATTTGAGCATCAGAAGGAAAGTATCAGTAATCAGACAGCTTAGAATATTTACCACAGCACAAGCCAGAGAATTTAATTCAGTAATTGGATTCCCTTCATTAGATAAATTTAAGCATATACCAGTTCATAAAATATAAATGCTTACATTCAATTAAGCTTACAATTCATCCAAACCCAGGCATCTTTGAAGATTCTCAAATAAGACTTGAACCAAAATAACTAGCTAGGGAGCACTTCAGATAAGTACCCCCATATACTCTTCTTCAGAAGATAATTAGCATATTAATAACCTTTAGTCTCTAAAATATATTTTAAAAGTATCAACCTTTTCCACTATGATGAGGTCTCCAACTTGTATGTCTGAACTCTTAACTTGCACTTTACCTTAAAAAAAAGAAGAAACGTAATCAACTTAGGCAAACATTAATAAAGGGTCACAAGAACATAAATCCCAGAATGCAAGTTATACTTCAAGACATTGTTCGGTGAAAATGTTACATTTCATACAAAAGAGATTTCTGATGAGCACATTAATAGATAGATTCAATCTTTTTGAATAAGTAATTCACTGGTTAAAGTCTAGTTTTGTAACCAGTTAGCTATTGTAGAAGTATTAGAGGAAAATATACACATGGAAGACACTCAAGTCTAATCTGTTCTATTAATAGCAGTTGTAAAACTGGAGAAAGGAGTTGTTCACACCTCCTACTAGACAGCACTTCTATTTCTGACAAGTCAAGAGTTGTTAGGCTTACAGTACTGGAGCATTCTCCCCAGAGTTGTTCACCACAGCCCCGTTACCAAGAGGCAGCACTGCTTGGCCACTGCAGTTACCGATGCAATCGGCACTGTCAGACACCTACTGGCAGTTACACTGGAAAAGAGGTGAGCTTCCCTACAGGCAGGAGAAAGGCCTGAAGATTTCATTTTAGAAAAGTAAAGTATCAAAAGCTGAAATACTGGGTTTTTATTCTCTAGAGCTGCCCATGCAGTAACTGCTGTGAACAACTCATTCGGGAATGGACACAGCACACGTACCAATTTCATTTCTAAGTTCTGGAGGGTATTAATATTTTTAAGACTGTTAAGTTTTAACATCCTCATTTGATGGACTGAAAAACTGCGACAGAGAGGTTAAGCTACTGCTCAAAATGAGCTACTGTTATCTCATTAGAATTCAGGAGTTCTAGTCCCAGGTCTTTGCTACAATTGCAGAAAAAGTTGCTTCCCTGTGTTAAAAACAAAGAGAATAAAACATGACCAAAAAAAACCCAAAAAACCAAAACAAAAACACCAACAACTTGTAGACAAACAAGTCCTGACCTCCAGATATCCTCTCCTAAGATGTAGCAGGTGACAAATCAGAAGCTGCAATCTCAGGATATAAACACAGACACGTTTCCCCAGCCTGATGCGCTGAACCCCCCCCCATGGAATACCTTTGCCCATCAGGAACACCAGCATGATGCCAAGCAGCAGGTACCTGATCAGCAGGTAACAGAGGACAAGTACATCAAAACACGGTAAGGTGTTAGTGTTCCAAACAGAAAGCAGACTGAAAGAATTACAGCAGAAAACCCACAAAAGCACAGGATGAGAAACAATCAGTTCAGAGTTTAATCCAAACTCTTACGACTGGCAGATTTGTCGATGTGCATTCTAACATCTCCTAGTAATACTGAGTATCAAACAAAAAAATAAGCTAGCTAATCCATGAGACCTCGTCCTCCTCCTAACTCTCAAGGAAGGGATATCAGGTATGTAACTTCAAAAAATTCCTTGTACTTAGCTGTGCATTTAGTCCAAGGTAGTAAGATCCACGTTATGAGTAATTATTTTCAGTATTTGCTCTCTAAAATTGCATTTCATGCAAAAGTAACAGTTGGTTTGTGTTTAATTCAGTCAATAATAAATGTATTCCTATAGGTAACTTTAACACATTTTCCATGACATTAGCACTTCTAAAACGTACAACGTCAGAGGAAAATGAGCCCTTTTGTTTGGCCTGTCTGAAAAGTCCCTTCTGAAAGCCAGTCGTTGTTATTGATGACATTTTACACCTGTTCAGATCTTCAATTGCCAAAAACACGTTGCCCCATTCATCTCCCAGTATGAAATGAACTGTATCTTCAACCTGACCCCTAACTCTGTCACAATACATTTGTGAGAGTGAAGGGAGCAGCAGAAGACCAAGGTGTAGGAAGCTGTATCAAGAAACATCAGCAGTTGTCTGCAGGAGTTCCAGCATACCTGTGGAAATTCAGTTAGTGTCAATCTCAACAATTTTTGCATTTTTGGGAATCTAAAGTACCTAATACTGAAGCCCAACTACTTAGAGAATAGTCTGACACCAAATCAAATTACTTATTCTGCTTAACTCTACAAGCCTATGAATTCTTTCTGTAAGTTCTCAAGTTTTGACTAGAGGAGAACAACACGTACGGGAAAAACATTGTCGTGTTGGTTTTCTCTTAGTTTTCCCATGTCCTATTTTGTTTCCAGTTCCTCTGCTAACAATTTTTTTCAGTTTATCAGTGCTATAACCAAGTCAATCTATTGATTATAGTAACACCAGCCAGGAAAATCCTAGCACCATCTGCATTAAGTCTCAGATCTATGCCACCTACGCAGTCACGTAGGACAGAACCCAGAGATACTCATCAAATGCAACTCCTAGCAATTTTATCTACTTAAACAATTGAATTTTCCAGTCATGCTCTAACAGCATCTCCAGTGAAGACCAAAAGACACTAAGCCTGAGAGGGCAAGAGAAGGTAAGAACATTCATTTGCAACGTGACAAAGGGCAGACAAAAAGCAAAGACTCCTGTTGCCAAGCACACCGACAGGAGCAGGCACTGCAGCTCTGCTTCCATCCAGTAGGGCAATCTTGGGAATTTCACATTATAAATTGAAAAACATCCTTATCAGACTGCTTTCTAGGTGGCTTAGCATGGCTACAGAACACCATCTTGATTACACACGCCCGTATCTTGTTCCAGCCCTGCACACGTGGCAGTGGCCTGGGACACAGAAGACCATTAATTCTCCAATGCCTCTGAATGGCAGGATATATCCCATTAAAAACTAAATGGCAAAATGTGGCAGCAATTCAAAAAGTGGCTTAAATTTTTGAAAGGTCAAAGGGAAACAGTTTTTTTGAGAGCGGTAAAACGCAGAGTAATGATATACCTGTTGGAGAGAAGGGGAAAAGAAGGCGGTACTACATCCTAGTGAAAATGGAGTTGGGGGGGGGGTGGGGGAGAAGACACTGAATGTTATTCAGTACATAAATTATTTTTGCAAACTATTTTTTCTCTAAAAACATCTCCATAGCAAAACACTCTTCACCATCTGTGTAAGTACCAATAAAAAGTCCAAAGCTGTCAGAAGTGGCTGCGCATCCAGACTTTATAGTCCACCGAGGCGCAAGGCTTTTGCCTAAAGCAATATATGGAATAATGCAGAACTGGAACACTGCAATGTGTCTGTGGTAATTCATTATACTCCCAAGATAAAGCCTTCTGAAAGGAACTGCAGTGATTTGAAAAACTAATAAATATCTCATATGTGCTAACAAGTACTTCACATAAAACTTTAAGGAATGAAGTAAGCAAAATGTGGATAAATACTATATAAGAAACAACTTTGTTTCTTTTTATTAATAACTCTCTCTACTACCTGAGTGTAAACCACTCCTGGAAGAACAGTAACTTCTGAGAGTAGCATTTTTTCATTTATTTAATTTGCTATTACACCTTACCCATGGAACCCTGAGCACGATCTGAAGTACTGCTTCTGGAGTTGGTACCAGAGCTAGTCTCTAACCCCTAAATACTGAGCTCTTGAAGGAAAGGAGTCAGGTATAGACTATAGGAAAGTTCTACCTGACATCTATTAGCCCAAGTTGTCTGCAAAAGGAGATATACATAATAGAGTGTGGAGCTGGATGGGGGCCTGGGGCAGGATGGGCACGTGGGAGGGGAAAGCTAGAACCTACAGGGAGTCAAGGTGAGGATGCTGATCTTTCAGTGCAAGTGCTGTCCTGAGGTCCTCCTTTCAAACTCCATCTCACATAGCAAACTGAAGTTAGTCTCCACATCACCAGTGTAAGACTCTAGAGAAGCTTCCTAGCTCCTCTCCTCTGTGTGCTCTCCCCTTGGGTGAAACAGAAAGCCTTCACTCTTTTTTACCCAACCTCCTGGACGCTGCAGAAATGTGGAAGAGAACAGTCCCCTTGACATTTCCCCTGCTCCAGCCTCTTTTTTTGCAGTTATATTAAAATTCTTATATTAAAATTTCAAGTTCACAGAATACAGGACGTTAAGGGTTGGAGGGGACCTCAAAAGATCATCTAGTCCAACTGTTCCTCACTGCTTCCCCAGCCAGCGAGATTCAATTGATACAATTCTTTAAAAACCTATCTTTTCCAAATGGAGCCAGGACTGAATTAATCCATAGGTTTGATATACTGCAAGCTATAAACTCTACATTCAGAAGTAATGATTTTTATGGGTTTTTTTTTTTGTTTTTAATGAAGTGGCTTTTTAAAAAGCAGCACGATCTGTTCTTGAAGAGCTGAAAATCTGTTATAAGAGGTTCCAATGCAGTCTGCAAATAAGTGCAAAAAAAATAAAAATAAAATAAAGACGTTTTGACAAACTTCTTATTTTAAAGTTGTAGATAACATAGGTATAAATGACTGAACCACCTCTTGACAGAGACCATTCTGCAATTTAAAAAAAAAAAAGCCAGCTGAGATATAAACTCACTAAGGTGGCATTTTAGGAACAGAGCAGCACCCCTCACTGCATAAACAGAAGCTCAAAAGTAAAAAATACAATTTAAAAAAATAAATAAATCACTGTAGCTCTCTAAACCAGACTTCTCAATGCTCTGATTTTAAAGGAAACATATTAGCTTTCACACTTTACCCTTAGGTATAGCAGTTATTGATATCTTCTCAATGTCAGACAGTTTTGGCATGTAGTTTCAACTTCACTACATTCTTGAACATCCTTTAAGGGTACATCAAAGACATCAGGCTTTCACACTTGAAAGCCTACATGGAATTATTTCAGTAATCCCATCTCTCCTGACATGCATGTCTTTTGTTTTGCAGGTTGCAAGGTGAGGGTTCTGCAGCACTTCCAAAAATCATGCTGAACATCCTGAGGTGAAGTGAGAGATGACCCCTCTGCTGCAACTTTTAATTGTGACTAATAATGCTATTTTCTTCTTGATCTTCTGCCTTCAAAACTTGAGTACCGCTGCATGGCAGACCCTAAGGGGGTCAGGCAGACCCTAACCAGGTCAGGCAGACCCTAACCAGGTCAGGCAGACCCTAACCAGGTCAGGCAGACCCTAACCAGGAAAGATTCAGGACAGGACTGCCAGCTTCAGGAATGGGAAGGGAAAGAGTTATAAATGCTTTCCTATTTTATTATTCCATTGTTTTTGGCAGCCTGATGAAAGGGATAATAGCCTGTTTATGAACTTGAGGTGATTCTTCTGCACAATAGCAGCATCTTTTCATAGGCACTTCCCTGGTCCTACCTCAGTGCCCGAGACAAGAGGCTGCACCAGAAGTGCAATGGTCCCTTCAGAAATCAAAGCAGAAGTCCTCCTAAACCTGCACGCACAGGACTACAATTTTTTCCACTTTCCACTAAAATTTTTCCAGGTGCTCTGAAGCAGAAAAAGGCAATTAAATTGACAGGATCTTCAGTAGCAAGATAATGCCAATTCCACAGGCAGATTGATTTCCTCCCTTCCTCCCTCCAACTTTTAACTTGCATACTGACTGAAAACTGTCCCTAAAGGATTTGCAGACTTTCATATGCAAAAAAGCATCTCAATAAAAAGACTGAGACAGCAGAATGCATCATACACTAAACAGCCTAAGAGATCCAATGCCAGCATCTAGGAAAGTAAACAAGGGAAAAGATTCACATGAAAGGCACAGAGACAGGTACACTTAATTGACTTGTTCACAAAAAAATTCCATACTTTTACTGATTTGCATGTTTCCAAACTTCCCACAAAGGGCTGAAAATGTAAATCCATTCAAACTTCATGTGTAGCAGGTTCACCTTCTTGACAAGTGCAAAGTTACACATAGCAGACTCACCAAGGGATGACTAAGGCTGAGCTTTGCCTTGTTCGTGACAAATAAACTGCACAACACTGGATCTTTTGTGGGTCAGAATTAGTCCACAGACATAACACTGACTGTTGCTGCCCAAGGACAATTAAGTAATGCTTAAAACAGATGTCCCATTCTCTGGAAGAGCTCATTATTACTAAAAAAAGCAGCTAAGATTTCCTGATTGGAACAAATACTTACTCGTTGTCTTGAATTACTAGACAGAAATTCTTAATCTTCACGAGTCACTAATATGAATCCATTATCTTCTGAAAAAGGGTACTTCTTACACTAGCACCAGGCAGGTCATAAGACAAGATTCATGTTTTACCAGTTTAGGGGGTCCTGAGGCTAAGAATGACTCCACAGAACCTCAACGCTGCGCGGCAGTACAAGACTTCCCAATTTTAATCTATTGCAATGGTGTATAAGAAGATTTTGCCTTACAAATCAGCATATCCTCACTAGCTTTGTACAAGCAGTGACTCACAGTTCAAACCCCTGCAGCTTCTCTTGCTACAAATACATTTCTTTCCCTATAGTAAACAAAATTTTGCAAAACAGTGAACTAGAAGGGATTAAATTCTCATTTTTATTTTCTATAAATGGTACAATTAAACCAAGGGTCACACTCAACCTTGATAACTTTAAGTTTTCCTACTGCCCAGTTTGAGCAATGGCATCCTGCTTAACCTCTCCATTTCAGTTTCTCCATCTTTGTGATGAAAAAAGTACCAAAGACAAGACTGTAAAACCTCCACAACTCCTAAAATCGTTAGGAAAAAAAATAAGGTGCTCTAGAAATGTAAAGTGCAGTTCCACTCTGAAAAGTGACTCTTAAGAGCAGCATCAATTTTCAGGCTTATAATTAAATCAGTATTACATTTTTTCAACGTCTTCTTTCTCCAAATCACTAGCCTGTAGGGTAGTACAGCAAGCCTAACTGAATTTTTTCACTTGAAGATCACTGCCAATGAGAAAAATTAGGTAGATTACATTGAATGTTATTTATAAAAATATTTTGCAAAAGTGTAATACTTGACTTTATTAATTTGCAAATGACAAATACTTTATTCTCAAAACCTGTAAAAGTCTCAGTCTAATTTATTCACACCAGGCACTCCCACTTTTTACCTCAAAATTGTAATTTTCTGTTCCAGATGCCTTATTATGGAAGAATCTTTTAGTAAGAAAAAGGTGCAATTTATCACATATTCATTATTTTATATATGGTTTTGTGGCAATTTTTAGTACAACT
Source organism: Actenoides hombroni (assembly GCA_024336885.1). Lineage (NCBI taxonomy): Eukaryota > Metazoa > Chordata > Aves > Coraciiformes > Alcedinidae > Actenoides > Actenoides hombroni. The sequence goes on along the minus strand of WUAM01000377.1, from coordinate 1,216,486 downwards.
TGATTTTGAGGAGGGACTGCAATAGAATTTTCATTCTTAGAACTGGCCACCACTCAAAAACATCATTAGCTCATCGTTCACACCACTGTCAACATGGGATTCAGAGTTCATTGTAAGCAGAGATCTTGACTCTTTACTTCTGTAGAATATCATGGTCTAAAAAAAAAAAAAAAAAACCACCAAAAAAAACCACCAAAAAAAACCCCAACAAAACCAAAACCCACACCCACAAAGCAGACCAAAAGCCAAGTATGAGTTCATGGTGGCACTGACACTAAAACCAAGAAATCTAGACAGACACACATTTGTGGATAAAAGCTGGTATCTTGTTTTTAAAAGGGCTTTTTAAAACCTTTTGAGCAAGCCACTGCTTGTGTCAATTCCTGATACAACTCCTGGCCTTTACCTGTTGGACACTGTTTTTTAAATCACTATTCTGTATCTAGAAAACAGCTGTGTCAAGGTGACAAAATCCAATTTTAACAAATTCTAGGAGGAGCTACAAAATGAAAAGTTTCTCAAGTACCCATAACCTCATGACATATTTAATAAGCTGGGAAAGAGGAAATCATGACTCAAAAACTTCTACTTAAATGCTGCTTAAACATCTAGCAATTTACCAGAAACTCCAATATTAAATCTATACTAAAGTGAAAAAGAGCAGCAGAAAAAGCACCAAACTTAAACCAGCCAATTGTTAATGTCACACTGGCACCTATGAACTATACATGTGCTTCCAGAACTAGGAATTCCCTGTTGCTGAATAGGGCAGGATTGCACTACCTGCTTCAAAGGTGAGTGTTCAGTGGCCTGCCATAACACATCTACAAAATGAATAAACCAACTACCAGGCTAAATCACAACTTGGAAAGAAAAGCCTTTAAGAGGTCATTTCTTTACAGACTCTGCTGAAGACCGCAAAGGTCTGGAGGCCAGCAATGCAGCTACTGGTGTTAAACAAATCATAGTATCCCATTGGCAGCTTTCCACAGTGGCAGGGGGGAAGGGAAGGCAGGCAAATACTCCCTACAATTGCTCCCTTTTGTATGCAAACTCCATGAAACAACACAAGTCTCTGTAGCGTGAGGAAACAGTACAGAACCCTCTCTACTACTCAGTTATGTCATCACTACTGAGACTGCTGCCTGGTTACTCACCTTCCAATTACTTCAAAAATACAGGGTAGGATACCAGACAGAACATACTTGTATTACAAGCTTTTCATCCATTTTTCCTGGAGTGAATATTATTCAGAGCTACCCTGTAAGTTTAGTTACTACTTAACACTCCCAGATCTGACGAGGTTACTCACTCCACTGACTCTCAGAAGATACTCACCAAGACAGACTAAGCAGAACAGTGACATGTATGGTGGGAGTTAGTGAACAGAATTTACAACTGCCATAATGGATGCCACATACTCTAACTGCTCGAGATGTAACCTCACATTCCTTAACTTCCCCCTTTCTAAAACTTTTATGACAAGGAAAATCCTTAGCAGAGACTTCCCAGGATATTATAGCAAAATAACTTTCATGGCTAAAAGCAAGGCCATGATGTTTTCTAAGGTTATTCATTACCATTCGACTTGATAATAGCTTATTCATTATTTTTTTGGCATCTTTCTATGTGGCACTCTGTTCTGAGTCTAAACAGTAAAATGTGCTAAGCAACATTAAAGTGGAGTGTATAGTTTTTCCTCTTATGCTCCTGTTTAAAATTTACAATATCCTACCAAATTTGTCACTTCACAGCTGTAGTGCTCCATTTCCATAGAAAGTCTTTGTGAAAAACTATCAAAGGTTTTGAGTTCAAAAGAAGTCATAACTCTGATTTTCCCTTTTATTAATTTCTGGAAAGAAAACTGGCTGCTGCAGCTGCCTGATCATAGAGATTTCAAATTACAAGCAAAAACTGAAATCACTGGTTTTGATACTGAAGCTGACTCTCCATACATCTTTCTTTTCTTGAGCACAAATACACCCACCAAATTTGAAAGGCTCTAGTGAATTGTAATTCTATTGTATTTCTGGGTTAGTGATCCCTTATTTCCTATACACACCTGAAACACAGCTGACAGTGTTGCTGAGTTACTGTTTGGAATCAATTTCAGAGGAGAACTGCACTTCGAAGTAATACTACTAAACAGCAAAATGCTTCAAAAATAGATACAATTATATATTTACACCTTTCCTTTACAAACAACAAAAGATTTACACCATTTCTTAAACAGATCAAACTTAACAGTCCCATTTATCTGAGGGAAATCAAGCACTTGACATAGTTCAGTACCAACTTCATTCCAAATAGCGCAGCTGGAGACTAAGAGTTACTTCTCTGAACTGAAAGTCTGTAAATGTATAGATAAGAAAAAGATTAAATATTTTAAGGCTTTATACAAATGGTTTTGCTAACCTCGTACTGTCAGCTTGCTGTATAACTGAGAGTTCATTTCCTTGTCTCTCTTGTAACGGCGAAATTCGTCAACAGCTTCCCGAGCCACCGTGACTGTTAAAACAAAGCCCTGTGAAAAGACACAATTATGCAATTCAGAATTCTCAAAGTGCTGGAACAGAAACACACAAGCAGAAATACTACACAGAGTAAGAACATAAGCCTAGAATATTTACTTTTTTTTTTTCCAATTGGATTTTAGTGTTTTCTACAATCTCTTAAAGTAACAGTCTGCATTAGTCAAAAAAAACCCAAAAAAGGAGAATCACACTTGTACATGGTACAAATATCATCAGAGTAACTCCAAAACACATCATTTACACATAATGTGAAATGTAAAAAATGAAAATGCTTTGGATGAGCTCAAGAGAGCTTTTACAGTTCAATAAGCATTCCTGAAAGTTCAATGTGCATTACTGAACCATCTTCCACAAATTTTAGGGCTTTACCAAAATACTTCCTAGGTCTTCAATTCTAACGCAGAGTTCACCGATTTTCTTCCACAGACAGAAGTGAAAAGGTAAATGGATGGCTAGTTTAATTCATTTTGACATCCTAAATGTCATTATTTAACAATATGTTGCACATTAACAAAGAAAAAAGAGGAATTGTTCTGAAAAAAAGAGGTATCTAAATGGTTTGGCTGCTGCTTTCCCAGGATAATGCCACTGCAGCTTCTGCTGGGAGCGCAGATTGCGGTACGTGCAACTACAATGCTCTCTGGCCACAACAAATAAGATAAAAAGAATACAGAACAGTTGAGAAGTTGTCCTTTCTTTTTTTCCTAAACCTGCTCAGGTAGGGTCTTCTGGCTTCTTAAACTCAAGTGCTCAGTATTTCTCCATCAGTGAAAGTGAAATAAAATTTCAACGGTAAAGGGATCTTCTAATTACTACATGATGGATAAAAAAAAATAATACACTCACAAATGCTCCAACAGATAAAAGTTCTAGGTTAATTATCCAGCTTCAGACACCCAGCAATAGTTCCCTTCTATAGAAGGAAATGTATACCCTTAGACTTCTGTTCTTACAGCAGTCCAACAGTGTGCCAACCTTCCCACCCTCCCAGCGACACGGAGGGAGTGACGGTGCCAAGTTTTCCCGAAGGACTCCTGACTGAACAGCTCCTTTGCAACAGCAAGGGCTGTTTTGCAGTTCCAGCCCAAAATTCCAAGGCTGCTGTGACCTTACAGCCATACACATCTTGTTTGCTCGTTTACTTTAGCTACAACAACTGTATCAGAGCAATGGAGAACAAAACAGTGCCTTTGTAAAAAGCACTCCCTTTCACTTCTGGGGCACGACTCCACGAGCAGCAGGGCTTCCTCCTTCCTGGCAGCAGCATTTTCAGGAGCTTTGGCAGTACACATATTTTTAGCACCATAAAAAAAGGCACTCCTGAAGCACCTTCAAATATATTTGCTGTTTGCACACGTCTCATTAACTAGACAATAATCAAAGCAGAGAATGCCAGGTGTTAATTGCAAGAATTTCCCCCAGCATTCATGGCACCTTGCTGGGGTGATCTCAGTGCAGCTGACCATGACTATGAGGAACAATTTCAGGAAGGCATTTTCCTCTTTCCTCCTTCACAAAAGGATGTGATACTCTTCCAAAGTGGAGCTGAAATTGTGAAGTCTATCTTATAAAATAAACTGTCATCTTTAACTGCAAGCAGCTAATTGTCTTTAGCATACTGCTTACAAGCAAACTTTTATGTTTTACATTCTTCATATGTTGGACTCAAAACAAGAAGTCCATTCCCTACTGTATGAATGACAACAAACCAGTAAAACTCTGTCTTGTTCCAAGATGTCAGCTGGAAAAGCTACTGAAGTAAAAAAAAAAAAACCCAACAGACCCAAACAGAAACAAACAAACAAAACCCGCACTCCACAAAAAAAAAAAAAAAAGGTTTTTAGCACATAGTCAACTTCTGTTCAGTTGGTTTCAAGTACCAGGCCAAACACTTTCTCTTTTCCTTTCAAATCTTGAGAGAAAATGCAATCCAAGTCATAGCTGTTCCTCTGATTATTACTGGAAATTCAGCAGCAGTTACATGGTCTTCAGAGGAAAACAGGATAACCAATCTTTACTGTTAAGCAACAAAAGACAGAACCATGGCTCTGACTTCAATGTTTTATATCTTCACCATACATACTGAGCCTTACTCATCATCCAATTACTCTCTTTTACCTGGAGATAATCATTAGTAGAAAAGATTTTCAAGTAGAAACAAGTGAGTTGGGGGGGGGGGGGAAGAAAAAAAAGAAAAGAATGCCACTAGCAGTAACTCAGACATTGGATATTGTTGTATTTTCAAGCTGCATGGAAAAACTGGGAAACATAATTCAAAAAATATCCTTGAGTAAGACAAACACATCTATACAGACTGTCAGTGTTTGCCAAGTACAGTATTCTCACCCTTCTTTGGGCAGGGAGGAGATGGGCTGAGATGCAAAGTGATGTTTTTTCCTTCCCACCCCCCGTAGTGCACAGACCTGTACACAGCACTTCCCTGTGAAGAGAGCAGCTTCCAGACAAGACTGGCTTCTGTCTTTTCTTACTGGGGCAGTGCCAAAGACCTTTGCAAACAGCCACTTCCAATCCCACTGTTGAACAGGCTTTCTGCCTCAAAGTGGTTTTTGTTGCAGCATAAGCCAAAAGTTGTCTGGAACCAGAGGTGTGAAGACCCTCCAGGACAGGCTCTCCATTTATCAATATTTAAAAGGACACATGTAGCAACAATTAAAATAATGGAATCAATCCAGAATATTTACTCTATTGACTTGTTAAGAACGACCTTTACTCAAGCAGTCAGCGTGTCACTGTTCCTCTCGAATACCACTGAGAATAAATGCTACTGAAAAATACCAGCTTTTAAAATTCATTTAGAAAATAAAGCATTTGTTCTTCCTGCCTTGCTGTTAAGCCTGGGGTGGAGGGGCTAAGAGGAAGCTGAAAGAGAAGGCAGTGATCTGGCTACAGACAAGAACAGAGTCCCAAGCCCTGGGAACATAGCTGGCAGACTACTAAATGGTCCTCGCTGCACAAGAGCACAATCTTCAAACCTTAGGAAACTTGAGTCAGAAGCAACTGGTCTGAAGTTTCCCAAGGAAATACTGCAGAGGGCTCAATAATAAAAAGACATATTGAAGGGAAGCCAGTGCAACTGGCAAGGCAATCAATTAGGAAAAGCATGTTTAATGAATAACTTATTTTCAAGATGTATTTTCTTCCCGCTTTAGTCAGAGCTTTAAATACTTCACCTCAAAAAAAGGACATGATTAAAACAGATACAGAAGGAATGCAAAATATTTATGCCTTCAATTCTGACTTAGCCCGAACACATAAAATAGTGAGGAAATAAAAATAAACTGAAAGAAATTTCCCACACAAATTACCTATGTTACCAAATAACATTCTCTACTAGTTGGAGGGATTTTGTGTTTGTTTTGGGATTTGGTTTGAGGTTTGTTTTTTTTTTTTTTTAAGTGCCCATCAGCCAGAAGAGAGCACTGCTCAGCCTAGCTGGTTAATAAAAATGACCTCCAGCCTGGGGGGCAGGAGTGTGGTAGGGGGTGGGAAGGGAGGGCTATCAAACAGCAGCTTCTGGAGTACCTGCTGTAAAATACTGTCATCTCAAATAAGCATTTCACTTCTGTCACAGCTTTTAAACACTTTAGTTTACCAGATGTGAACTTGTGAAGTGTACATACATGTGAACTTCTCATCTGATGTTAAACCAGCAAAGCCTGTAGTTAATAACACTCATCTGCTTACCAGAGGAGCCCAGTAGGTGTACAGGTAGCCTATCTTCAGTGCAGGTACAAACTGTGAGCAGGACACGATGAGAAAATAGAGATTCAGGAAAAACTTGAACTGTTCATATAAAACCTAAAATGAAAACCACAAAAGAGACAAATGCCTTAAAATCTGTACCCATCATGTACACAAAATTCACTTTTCATGACTGTAGATATAAAGCCATTATATGGCATACTATTAGAACTGTACTATTTGGTACTATTATAGTACTATACAGCACATTCTGCTATATATCACAAACTACTACATGCACTGGGATCTATTTTACTATTGTACTGCTATTTTTGTTGAGAAAACCCCTTTGATATTAATACCTCTTCACTCAGAAAAAGCAATTTGTTACCATTTTGTTATATTGGAAACTGGACTATGAACTCAATCCTTACAAATATGAAATACATATCAGATCACTGTGCAAAAATGTACTCTGAAATTTTAACAGTAAACAGAAGTCAGGTGTTTGTGGAAGCACCTTGCAGTAATTTTATACGCACAGCAGTTATTTTCATGAGTTAAAATAGTTCCTGAAAGTTTTCTTTTTATAGCATCAATTAAAAATTAGCAAAATGAGTTTGTGAGTCTCTGAACTTCCACTGGTTACATTAAGTTTCCATTTTTAATTGCTAAAATTTTTCTTCCACGGACAGAAACCATTTGCAAAAATATTACCCTAGTCTTTGTCATTTGACTTTCTCCAGAGCATCAAAACTGAGTATGCTATATCATGCTGCTCAGCACTACTGTGAGAAACCCCTAAAACTTCAGCCCTGTCTGCAGCACATACAGAAACCATCATACATTAATTCTTTGTGACTTTTGTTCACCACATTCACCTCAACCACTCTCTCCATCACACAGCCCCTGACGCTTCTCCTCTTGCAGGGGTGGAAGCTCTACCATTCATCTGCCTTCTTTAAGCCCTTTGGTTCTCAGTGGGACAAAGGCTACCATCAAGTCAGACAGGTTCCTTCAAAATTACCATCTCCCACTGTTCTTAAAAACAGTGAAACTGCTCAATGGTCAAGAATAAATGTTGTTTAGGAAGGTAAAATGAACACTACCGAAGAGACCCAGTGAATAAGGACGAGCAACACTGCTCTCTTTCACACAATGTCCTTTGGAAAGTCTCACAATAAGGCAGTATTCTTCTGTTTCCAGCCCAAGAGGAGCTTTTTACAAAAGTAACCACAGTTTTAAGTTTTCAGAAAGTTTAAACTACAAAAACTTTGTAACAGAATGACATGGCCTTTAAGGTAATTTTCAATGCCAAGAACATCATTAATTTTCTAGGGTTTTGAATCTTCACTTGTTTCTCTGGTAGACCAGGCTAACAGGGCACCTCCAGCAGCAGGACCACAAGTGGTTACTGATTTTGGAACACTGGGATGTAAGAAAAGGGATAATCAATTGTTTCAAAACTAAAATATCCAAAACACGTCAGAACATCCCATTTAAAGAGTGTCCCCATCCTTTAAATCTTAAAATTCAGTTACTATTACAATGACTTATGCATGAAAATCAGTTCCTGGACAGCTATTTATTGCTCTTATCAGTCCAGCATCATTAGTCATTACTATGTCAAAACCAGTGCAGAATTATGTGAAAACCTCTGGCCTAGGAAAAAAACATTTAGGGAACTTGATTTCCAAGTGTCTTTCTTGCAGGCAAAACAAAGTAGCTGTACCCCAAACCTGCCAGTTTCTTGCAAGAGTGCTACACTGGGCTCAGCTTTAGCTGCCCAAACAGCCTCCAATCTGATTTTATTCAAAAGCAGGGAATCCTATTCCACTATTTACCAATAAAACTGTAAAGCCAAAACTTTCAAATTTGAAGTTGCAGGGCAAGTTGGAGCATTCTTCCAGAATGAAACAAATTCAGCTTGAGGCTGGACCTTACATTCATGCCGATGAAGTTCATATACTCATTTCTGGCAGCATGTTGAATTGTTTGCAGAGACTGGAGACAAGTCCACAGAGTACATTGGGAGGTGCAGTTCTGCAACAGCACCCATCTCACAGCAGAAGGTGGGAGCTACAAAGCACCTTCCTACAAATCTTTTCAATCCTGGCAGGCCACTGACAGCTCATTCAATACAAAGCTAAACACTTAAGTCAAGTTAAGCAAATTGAAAAGGCTCCAATTACATAAAACTGATTTTAAAAAGCAGACTACTGCTTTGAAGTTCAGGAGAGATGTCTTAAAAACCTGCCCCTTACAGAAGATATTCTTTATGGAAATCTACACAAAGTTCCTCAGCAGCTCTACCAAAATGTGTAAGAAATAGCATGGGGAAATGTAACAAACTGGTGTAGAGATAGAAACATAAAATACTTACTGCAAGTGGTAGGAAGTTAGATATTATTTTGAGATGTTATGGCTCTTCTAAGCCAGTAAGTAAAATTCTGTTAAACTAAACATTATTTTAAGGTTGTAATTTGCTGTGAAATCATTTCATACTAACCATTGCCAGCTGCAATGTTAACAACCATACAACTCCAAACAGAATACACAACTTCACACGATGAAAATTTCAACCAGAGTAAATCACTGGAGTCAATATTTATGGGTTTGGAACCAATACAACTGTGTTCCCTACAAATTCCTTCTAGTGGAGCAGCATAAAAGCAGAGAGCTACACAGTATTTCTAATCGATGAGAAGTGTTAATTTATGTCTAAAATTAAAATTTAGAAGCATTTTATTTTCACCAATTGTTGGGCTCTACGTTTAGGATCTTACTTCATTTTGAAGTCACTAATGAGTTTTCAAACACTACCAGTGAAATAAAAATCTGATCCTGCCTGTAGTATAAATACCAAGATCTTCAAAAGATCAAAAAAAAGAACAAACATTCTCTCTGTCAACAATGGAAGCTATGGCTGATCCCCACAGGAAACAGGAATCTAGTTTAGGGTTTGTAGCCTACACTGCAGATTTCTAGTCACAATAATCAATGGCTTACTATATACTTAATGAATTTTGTGACCTTTAGGAAAGCACATGTGACTTCACCAATTTCAGTGCATTCAGTAATTTAAACTTCAGAAGAACATGTTTACTTCGTTCAAAAGAGAGAAGAATATTTTAGCTGCCTTTCATAAGTGACATTTCGTTGAAAAGAGATCAGTCTGAATTACAAAGCCATTAATTTTTTCTTTTCGTTTTAATACAGAAATGTATTAGAAAGCACCTGCCAGTCATTGGAGCAAAGAGGCCAGAAGAACAGAATCAATACTCTTATAAACCAGCATGAGAAATAAAATCCAAAAATTCAGACAAAGCATGTCTGTATTCAAATCTGGAAGACATTCATTCTTTGCAACAGGACACAGGACTCCTGGACAGTATTAGTAGAAGTATAGTAAAAGCATAGTAGTAAAACATATATCACAGCAACATACATTTTTAGGTTTTAACTACTGAAGCTTCAAAAGTGTTCTTCTCTATTGCTAATATTTCATTCTAACAATTTTTTATAAGCATGAACTAGACAAAACTGTCACGTCTCTTGTGTTTTCATACACACTGTGAACATTACAGGCAAAAATAATGGAATTAATATGTCTTCTTAGGAAAAAAAGTGACAAAAAAACCCCTTCCACTTCACAACAAAAGCATTGTCTGAAAAGTTGCATTAAAAACCAAGACAACATTGCTATTTGTAGAACTGCAAGGAAAAAAACAGACCTGAGAAGTACTGGTTTACTAAACAGGCCTTACTACTTGTTATACAACTCAAAGAGGTGGGTTGGCTTTGTCCTTTAAAGAGATGCCTGCTTTCCAATATAGTATTTCTTGTACTTTCAATGGCAAGGAGTATCAGAAAATATCTACGGGAGTACATTGTGATGTTTAACTATTTCTCAACTGAAATCAGTGCTTTGCAGTATTTTCCCAGCTGACTGGGTAGAAGTGCTCCTCTTTCAAACAGGATTACAAATTTCTAATGATGAATAGAAAAGTATCAGGAAACCCATCTCAAATTTCTAAAGCTTCACTGAATTCCAACCACTCAATCATACACACGGCACTTAAATTTAATAAGTAGTAAATATCTAGTAAATGGGATATAGTAAAAATCCTCTTGAAGATAAAACAATTTAGGGGAAAAAAGCAGTCTTGCTCTCAACTGTCAATTTGAATTGAAGACATCAAGATAAATGTAAAAAAAGAATCCAGGCACTTCGAACAACAGAAAAACCACTACAGAACACAGAGTCAGCCCAACCCCCAAGATGGTCAGCAGCCTTACCCCAGGTATAAAGGTAAAGACGTTGTATTTTTGATTTTTTATGGCATTTTTGGGGTATTTTTCTTCACACTTTTCAGGACACCCAAGCCACACCGTGCGAGCCTTCAGCTCTTTCTTTCTTCGGCAGATGTTTATCAGCCAGTCAGAACAACTGAAAAGAAAAACAATTGTTTACTTTAAAACTAAAATTTTCTATTTCTGATTACCATTTCCAAACCTGGAATCCTAAAGGAAAATATCTACGAAAAACAGATTTAGTTTTTGCCACATGTAAATAAGCAAGCACAATGTTGACTTGTAATATTTAGGCCAGTATTCAACTCACTCAGACTTACACACATATAAACACTTGCACATTCTTTACAGGAAATCTTACCAAAATAATGACAAGTTTCACTACACCTTGTCCTAACACAGGTTTAAAAATATTCTAGTTAACACCAGACTGCATTAGCAGTGACTAAACTCCCCCCTGTTAAATAATTAACTCATCCACCATACCTTACAGTGCTTTGGCTAAACTCATCTTGTATTATTGTTATTCAAATTATGGTAAGGATTGAAAAGGAAATAAGGCTTCCCTTAGATGAAGTTAGAAAAAAAAGCTTTGTATACAATTACTAGATAAGTTGTAAATCTTGGTTTCCTCACCTTTAAGTGACTGCAATTTGGACCAAGGATCAAGGAAGGCTGGGAATCAGAACACGATGGAGGAGGAAGAAAAGGCTGGCAAACAGAATGATGCCACTGAGGCTCAGCAGACTATTTACTAACAGCAAGAAAAAAAAAGAAACAAATATGGATGGGACTCACCTAAAATAACCAGCCTCTAGGGCTACCCCCAGGGACAGGTTAGCAGAGATGACTACAGATGGCTTGGCAAAAACTGGTAGTGTGGAAAGAACAGCATGTTTGCCATACGCTCCATATACTTGCTTTACAATCCTATATGTTAAAGACAACATTTTCTGCCTTTTTTAATACTGGGAGTATGTTTTAGGCAAGGGAATGGGGAAGACTCAGCAGACAGGCTTCTGTGAGCACCTACTGCAGCCAAAGCTCAGACCAAGCCAAGCAGAGGGGATTCAGCCCAGGAAGCTGAAGGTGAGGGTAAGCAACACACGTTTTCTGCTGAGGTTTTTGAATATCCTGACAATATTTCTGATGCAGAAAACCAAAAAGTACCCATTAGGAAGCTCTTCTAAATTGTATTCAAACCAATAGAAAGGATTTTGATGAGAATGGGAGGGGAAAAGTACAACCTAGTCACCTCAGTCACTGTATTATCATCCTACTTGTATGCATTTGTAGACATCTGAAAGAAACCAGAAAGTCATAACCAACACTGATATGTCAAGAGCAGCCTCTAAAATGGAACTAATTTCCTTCTGAGAAGAGCCAGCAGCACTACAGCTTCCTCTCTTGACTCCTGGGGCTTTGAGCACTCTAAGTGAAAGATGCCCCTGCTCACGATCAGAGGCTGGACTACACCATCCTTAGTGGTCCCTTCCAACCCAATCATTGTACGATCCTCTGTCTCCAGTAAAACTTCAATGTATTTCCATAAGGAAAGTAAAGGAATATATTCTTACAAGTGACACAGCTAGAAAAACTGTAATTGCAGAGTAGCTTGTTAAAAAACCAAAACCATTTCAGTGAAGTTCTGCAAAGCTTTATCTAGAGCTTACTGGGTAACTATCAGCTATTTCATTTGTCAGAAAACAAACTCAGAAGAGGCAGGAGTGCATGGAAGGAGGAGATCAGCACTCAAAGCTGCCTTGACAGATTTGAAAAACTACCTGGAAGAGACAGAACACAAACAGGCAAAAGCACAACTTAGTACATTTACACAGAAATAACCAACTATGCAAATAAAGAACTGGAAAGTAGATGGCAGCTCAGAAGAGGAGGACTCAGTTACTGCCTAAGAACGATCTATGTGAGGGGAAAAAAAAAAAAGGCCTATCTGGGGTCAGCACGGCCAGGCAGGCTGCTAGCAAGTCACAAATGTATTCCTTTCTCTCAATCCAGTACTAGCAAGATCTCAGTTGGCTTACAGTACCATTCTGAACAGGAAACTTAACCAAACATGTCTAGTAGGAAGATAAGAGAAACACAACCGTTGAAGGTGTAGAACGCAGGGCTGGCCTCTCCACTAGAGACACCAAAAGGAACAGAGCTGTTAGAGAAGGCCGAGTGTGGACCTAATATGGTTTGAAGCATGCAAGGAACAGCTGCCAAGAGAAAAGGGACAATTATTCTCTAGGTCCAGCACAAGTAACAACAGACTTCAATTGTAGCAAATAAATAAGGGTGAGGGGACAAACGTTGAGTAAATGCTTCTAAGAGCCAGGGTGGAAAGAAACACCTAAGCCTAGAATTGCTGCCTCTGCAGGTCTCCAAGATCTGGGTAGATCAGATGTAAGCAATAGGTGTAATTCATCCTCTCCAGGCAAGGAATCACCTGGATGGCCTCTTAAGGTCCTCTCCTATTCTGGTTTTCCCCACTTACAGCACCAGGGTACACACAAACACACAGGGAAGGAAGGCTGATAGTTTACAGCACCACAGCCCCACTTCAAATGTTCCTGTCTGTAGCCTACACTACCCCAGGCCTATTACAAACTAATTTTGCCACAGAAAATGGAACCCAAAGTTGCAGGCACTTTCACAAGAGAAGCAGAAGTTATGCAACAATAAAATCATTCAAAGCAACATTCACTTTGTTATGGAAATGCCACTGCACCACTCTGCACACACTGACATTTAGAACACTTCAAGTTTAAATGCTGGACTCTCTAAGATTTCCTCCCTGAAGTTTTCAATATGGAACAGGCAACAATTTGGTTTGATCCCATGTAAACATGTGTTTTAGTTGTTAAAAAAATAAGCCCATTCAGCAACTTTTCCCCATCACTTTTAAATAGCGACAGAATTATCCTATTGTAAAAACTGTAATAGCTCAACATTCAAAACCCAGCCCTGTTATTTAGTAACATACAAGTCAGAAAAACCAAGTTACCTTGATCACTTCTTCAATTTGTCTTGAAAACAAAATGAGCAGCAGTCTTCTCTGTCCATCAGTTTAGTGGCTGTGATCCTACCCTGCTGCTGCTGACTGCCCTGTACCACCCTCCTCCCGCAACAGAGGTGTGGGCTGCTTGCTGCTTCCCCTGTGCTGACACATCTGCTCCTGCAAGTGTGGGGATAACCAGACCCACAAACAGATCCAGCTGTCAACCAACGCACAATAAAAAGGGGGACTATTTTCAGCTAGATCCAGCCCCGCTCTTTAAAAACCTGTAAAACCATAAAAACAGTTGGGACAACACAGGCTACGTTCTTGCAGGAGAAGGTGGGAAGACTGCACTCAGTGCCAGCTTGGATTTACACTTGATAAAATGGAATTAAAGCTTTAAACATTTTAGTTTCCAGGGCAGGGGGGTGGAGAGGACAATACAAACAGAAGATAGAGTGTAGCTGTATAATAAGAAGTGTCAAGACAGATCTGTAGCCAAAAAGTTCCAATGAAAATAAACTTTTTCCTGGGGAAAGTGAACAAGCGTGAGAGTTTCTGTCTGTAAGCCCATTAGACAAACTCCCTAACAGGCTTCACAGTCTTGCACTGCTTAAAATCAGGTTTGGAATTTAAACTGTAAACAGACTGAACATTTCATAAGGCACAGTTACTTCTGTAGAATAATTTCCTCAGACACCAAGGACTTTTATACTGCTAAAACCAAACATTGGACTAAGCAACTGAATTGCACTGCCTGCCTCGCCACAGAGTCTCCCCTTCCTGAAACTGCTTTTTCCATTACAGATCCAGAGAGAAGCTGGAAGAGATGCCACACTGACCAGTGGTTCAGCAAATGCCCAAAAGCACAGACTAAAGAAAGATGTCTGACAGGGAAACAACTGTGATTCCTTTGATAAAAGGGATTTGACAGATGCAGAGCTAACACCACTTGAGTTCTCAAACACAGGAAAATCTCAGATGATGGAAATATTACAGATATAATGGTTTAGATGATTTTTACTGCCTTAGAAGTGAAAATCAGTCCAATTCTGCAGTCTCAGCAGTAATCACTGTGTATCACAGGAGGAGTAAGAGGTGGACTTGCTGGACTCAGGAATCCTAATCCAGTTACATTAATTCAGATTCTTAAGAACAATGAATTTGTTTCAGAATTACTTCTGAAACTGTCAACATCCAACAGACACTTCATTTGTTCTAAAATTAACACTCCCCAATACAGAAACTATTTTAGTGCAAGTTTATGGACCTTTCATGGGCTTTTTGCACCCACGACATTCGTGTGAAACAAACATCAGCAGGTAAATCAGAACTGCATTCTCCAAGGCTCATATACCCAAAAACATGATGCAGGATGAAGTATAATCAAAGCACTTTAGATTTTCCTGATATCTTTAATATAAAACCATACCTTATGCTATGGATTTAGCAATTAAAAAAAATCACATACCTGTGTACTGATTTAAGCATTTATTTCAAATGCCCTGGCCTAGAAAATTCAACAGATGCAGAGAAAGCTTTTTTCTTAAGTGAGCTCTAAGCCACATTGCCTATATCAATACAACAGATTGCATATCTGAAAAAATGAATTAATTGAAATTAATTAATTAAAAGAACTTGAAGGGACATCTATTAAATGGCTTTTTACGAACCTGTTTCCTAATGTACTTTTTTTTATTTGAAGGAAGAATAAGCACAGTCTTCATAACAGCAACTGAAGCCATATTAAAAAAAAAATTAAAAAATGAGTAATTGTTAAGTAAGAACCCTGAACTTTTTCATAAATAGAGCCTATCTCTTCAAGTCAAAAGCTAAAGCAGAAGTCTCAACTGACTCTGCAGCTCAAATATAAAGGCTTTTTTTATTTTCTCCTTTCATTACTTTTATCCTACAAGCTTAACTGCCAGTATCTTTCACAAAACAGCATTTTCATCAGAATGGAAAGATAATATAAAAGCTCTATATTGTCTGCCAGGGTCAGCTTTTCCTTATTAGGTTTTAAGTAGCAGAAACTAGTTCTGCAAAGAAAACATACTGTAATTATTGTACTCAACAGGTAGCTTCAGTAATCAGGCCAAAAGCAACACAGTGGTCATGTCATTCTTAAAAGATCAGCATTTTCCCATGCTTCTGCATAACAAATGCATTGCAGATTAATTGAAAGCGTACAGGCCATCTTAGAGCCCAAATTAATCCCAGCATTTGATATCCCCTTCACTTCATATGGAAATGCCATTCAATGGCACCATTTTCATAGGGACAAAGTGTTTTTTGATAACAAGTGGAATGTAAATCTCATGAGAAAGAAATCAATCCAGCCCAAAGAACTCCAGAGTATTGATCTCTGTGCATTATAATTTCACAAGCTTGAAGAGAATTTGTAAGTTAAAGGGGAAATGATTACAGCCACAAAACAGCTGCTGTATCACAAAGTTTTCTTTTAACTGTGCTATGAAAGCAAGAAATAAGCAGTTTCTGAAGTTAAAAGTTATATTGGTTGTACTAAGTCTTCAGTTTGTTCAAAATCAAAGACAACATTTGATTTAATTATGATTTTCTTCTTGCAACTGTTTAAAGAGCTACAGATTTCCCAATAAAATTCACGCCGTTCAGTTCCAATCAACAAGTCTATTGTCTAAACAGAAGTTTAAAGCTCAATAAAGGATTCTTACAAAATGGATTTGTATGTACAGTGAACTTTTTCAAACTTTCCCTATTTGCTCCTACCAAAACAGCGAAACTTTCTCAACTAAACAGTGACAGTTTGTGATGTAGCAACAACAAAAATAAATAAATCGGGAAGATATAAAATTCTAAAGCTGTAAGAGATGGAAAACCTCCTCTCACAAAAATGAGACTGATCCTAATGATGCAAGGGGGGTGTGTGTATAGAATGTTGTTTGTTTGCAACAAATAAAGTGATTTCCAAAGACAAACACAACACTTTCACTGAGAACCCAAAAGAAATCAGGGGCCCCAGAGTTCAGCTCCAACGAAATGCCTCCTCTTTTATTGTGATCATCTTTCTGCCACAGCTTTGAGAAATTCACAGTTTAGTTTAAAGCACAAAAAGGAACTTCTGGAGATTTCAACCCCAGCCAGTCTGAGGTAGGAGATGTTAACTTCCATAAAAACAGGGTAAAGTTTTAAATTCTGTTCAGCTGCACAGGTTTCAGAATGTTTATTTATATTTATTTATATAATCTCACACTTAAAAGAATGCAGGTTGGCTTCCTGAAATAAATTACAGTTGTTTGCATAACATGTATAATCTACCATCAAAACACATGAAAATTGTTTTCTTACATAGTCCTCTCCATTTCAAGTGTGAAGGCATCAACACCCAATCCTATCCCAAACTGATACTTTACAGCACATAAAACCAGTGTAACTCATTCTACTACCCGGTGTAAGTAGTAACAGCACGTAGGACAATACAGTAGCCTCACTTGCACCACCCCAGGCAATGTTATGAACTGCAAACAGGCACTGCAAAAACTCTAGTATTCTTTAGGCCCCAGCAAAAATTCATAAAGTTTGATTATAATGAGAAACCATCAAAAGGAATAACTTCACACAAACTGCACACCCCTGACTTCTAGCGATATCAAAGCCTCAGCGGTGCTCTCAGCCCAGGAGAAGTCTCCCCATCACCACAACAGGTACTTACGTCCTCTCTCCACAGTGCTCACCCAAGCTGAGGTTTTCATCCAGCCTGCCTGGACAGTAGATAAGACACCATGGGATTCACCTTCCTTCCAGCTAATTTTCCATAGCTCATCTAAGAAGATGTCTACACCTTTTTTGCAGAAGTACCCTCTGCCTGCTAAGATTCTACGGAACTTTCAAGCTTCTGCTAGGATTATATTTTTTTTAAATAGAGAGTTTATTTTTGCCATGAAAAATGAAAATTATCTGCTATAAAGTTCTGTCAGAAAACACTAATGTGACTAAAATGCCCCCAAGTATAAATACAAGACTGAATGGACCCTGTATTGTATCCCAATTCACTTGAGGAAATCGGCAAAGGAAGTCATACAAGTCCTCTCTCAGTGAGGGCTTTGCTTTTGCACACCTAAAGTAGCAGTAACATTTGTGTAAGACACATCAAAATAATGAATCCATAACGAAATTTCCTTGCTCTTTTTATGCTCAGAAATCCAACACAAGTCTGGCTCGAGTATTTTCATCAGTGAGTTCTGCTGAGTTTGCAAGTTTCTAGGCTTAAGTTCCACTTACAGCTGAGTTGTATCTGTCACTTCTAAAGAGCAGGCAAGAACATGGAATTCTGCAGTTCTCAGCATTCAAAACACTCTGTGACATTCTCTCTGATCATTAATTGATCTGAACATAACTTCATCTTGTGATGAGAGCCTGCCTCTGTCCAAACACTAAGTTCTGTGTCAGGGCAACTACAGGGTGCATTCTTGACCTGTTTTCAGGAAAACTACAGGCTGAACTCACCCAAGTATGTTCTTCAAAAGATATTTCAATTTTAAGGTAGGTCCAAAAGATTAACATCCTTTTTAAATACTTTAAAATGTGTTTTAAGAGCTACAAAGATAGTTCTGCATCAGAAACATTGCTTTCCAAAATCATTTATATTTACAGAAGCAGAATATGTATATTTTGTTACCTTACTTCCTACTTCTAATACTAATACTTCCTACACTAGTAATCCATGAGTTTTTGTTAAATCATTACAGAAAAAAGAAATCACCATAGAATGTATTTTTCTGCAAATAGTAAAGCTGTATAATAACATTATTTCCAAACTAGAGGTGCCCAAATAAGTTTTACTTAGGTGAAACAACAGTATGAGGCCTCTTAAGATGTATTAAGTGCCATGAAAACCACTTGTGAAGACATCCATCAAAAATCATCTGCCAAAAAAAGTATTCAACTTCACTGAAAACACTCCACTCAATTCACTTGACTGATTCTCAGATTCTATCATTCAAGATTAAAAAAAAAAATACCCTCATGATTCTTAACCATCCCAATAGCAATTTCTGTATTTAGAAACTTCCTAGGAATTCATTAGGCAGTTACTATTCCAAGGCAACTGC
This sequence comes from Actenoides hombroni, assembly GCA_024336885.1. NCBI lineage: Eukaryota > Metazoa > Chordata > Aves > Coraciiformes > Alcedinidae > Actenoides > Actenoides hombroni. The sequence goes on along the minus strand of WUAM01000377.1, from coordinate 1,197,845 downwards.
ACAGAGCAGAGTTTAACAGAAAAAGTTTCTAAGTAAGAACCAAATCACAAAGCTAATTGCAGCTGGAACTCACTCCAGGGGTATCAGTTACACCTATTCTTTAACCTTAAAAGTTCAAGTGTTAACTAATCATTAGTTAATGAGTTTGCTTTTTCTTTTCAGCAATATCAATAAAATTTATATATTGTCAACTGAACACACTAATTCCCTCCAAAGTAAAAGAAACTTTTATCCCCTCTCCCCTCATGTGGTTTTCAGTAGAAGTAAGGATCAGGTTCGTGCCATATTATGGACCTCAGCCTAGTACAAGTTTAGTACATGATCTCTCTTAAAAGCTTCTTTTTCCTGCATGTCATTAAAGCAGACAGGAGAACTACACAGCAGCAGCTCTTCAAACCTTATTTTATTAACACCTGATAGTGTCCTAGTAGGGAAAATGCAAACGAAGAAATAAAAAGGTGCATGACAAGCAAATGCTTGTGTTCCCACACTCTGCACATATCACACCATACATAGTTAACAGTTACTTCATTTATTAAAAAAAGAAGTTTAATAAAAAGTACTGGCACACAACAAACCTAGTGCAAAGAAACTTCCAGCCACCACAGATAAACCATTCTATGCCTCTTCTTCTCTGGGAAACTCTGGCTCTTGGTAGTGTATGGTAATCACTCTCATCATTTTCAAAGCCTTCTTCTGACATCATTAGTGGCATTTCATCCAAATGAGAGGACTCATCTTCCACTTGGTACCTAGAAAAGTGAAATAAAAACACTAAATAAAGAAATCTTTTTTTTTTTATGACCAGGAATCTCCTAAAGTAACAAGGTTGTTGGTTTTTTTTTTTACCATACAGATATTTATTTATTTTCATCTAAAAATCTCATGTATTTGTCCTAGCACAGCAACAAGAAATTCTGATTTGAATAAAAATTGAGTAATACTGCAAAAAAATCCTGCAACCAGTCATTGTCAATCCCAGCATAAATAATTCTAGGGGAATTCTTGTTTCTTATATCATTTGTACAATTTGTACAGAGCTGAGATTTCTCACTTTTTAAGGGATTCTCTGTATGATTTTGTTGAACAGAATTTATTTCACCAAGTTTATCACAGGTTCAAACGACCGAGTCTTCATGGAACTACAGCCTTCAGATTGCCACTGAGCTTCTGCAGCTTGCTTTCCCCAGATCTGCTCCTCTGTGTGCAGGCCTCTGACTAAGCCACGCTTTCTACACAACTCATCAGTATCTTCGATTTAATTACTAAAACATTACAGCTACTTCCATAATTCTACACAAAAACATTCAGCAAGTCGAAACAGATTTGCCTGTAGAATCTATAGAAACAGCACTAAGCCAACCATGGTCCTTTCCTCTCCAGTTCACTTTTACATTTCTGGAATGCTCTTTATGCCAAGACAAAATGCTGGAATATTTGATAAGAAAATTCCCCTAAGTGCATGTAAATTGAGTAACTTGTTCAGTTCCTCTTTTCAGACCATTGGAACAATGATTGAGAGAAACTGCACTATTACTCAGGTTTCCTTTCACAGATTAATAGGACAATATTAGTTAGAAGGGAATTTTAAAATTGAACATTATAATCAAGCAAAGAACATACTTTGCATGCAATAAGCTGGACAATAGCCCTAATCAATAAAAATGCACAAGCCAGAAGATTAAAAATTGGCCAGAAGAGCTGGCTGCAGGAACACTTAAACACAGGAAAAATGTATCAAACTGAACACAAAAGGAAAAAACTTTTAAATACATAAAAATATGACTTACTCTTGGTAATAGTAGCTAGTCATCACATAGGAACAGCTGATCATAAAACCCCATCTGACCAGATCAGAACATATTCTGCACACATGTTTTTAAATTTCTGAAATACCTTACAGTTTTGAAGACTATCAGACCACCATCAATCCAGTCACTGTGCAATATGTCACCTTGAAACTCTTCTTACACTGGGACTAATGAAGAAAAATTCATAGAGCTCAGGAAAATAAGCAGGAAAAAGGACTGAGTCACAGAAAAGTGTTTGGCAGAGAACTAGTAAACTTGATTCTTATGCATCTATATTGTAAAGTCTTCTCCTGAGACTGCCCCATCTTCCCCACAACAACCTAAAACCAATTTATACAAAACCAGCAAGTAACAAAACCAAAACCCCACTCCCTTTATGTGAGAGAGCAGCTAGAGTGCATGGAGCTCTGCCTGGGCACGGATGAGGAGACAACTGAGAGCTTCTGGGTCAGGAGGAGAGGTCAGGTAAGGGCAGTGTTACAGTGGGTGTCTGCTACAAAGTGCCTGACCAGGAAGAACAAGCAGATAAGGCCCTTGACAGACAGACAGGAGCAGCTTCACACTCACAGGCCCCGGTCCTTCATGGGGGACTCCCCCCACCCTGGTATCTTGGAGGGGGACCATAAAAAGACAAGCAATCCCCCCGAGTCCTACAGTGCTCTGACAAGGGCTTCCTCCTCCAAGTAAAGAGAGGAGCCCACAGGAGAGGTGCTCTGCTTGGTACTCACCAAGCAAGGAGGGGCTCAGGGAGGATGTGAAGGTCAACCACAGCCCTGGCTGCACTGACTGTGAGATGGTGGGGAGGAGGGTGGCAAGCAAGCTCACAACCTTGAGCTTCAGAAGAACAGATCTGGCCTTTCCAAAAACTGCTTGGCAGAGTCCCATTGTATAAGGCCTTGGAGGGAAGAGGCGTCCAAAAAAGCTGGTTAGTATTCAAGGATCAGCTTCTCCAAGCTCAAGGATTTCCATCCCAATGAATAGGAAGTTGGGCAAAACGGCCAGGAAGCCTGTGTGAAGGAACAAAGAGCTCCTTGCCAAAATCAGACACAAAAAGGAAGCACAGAGAGAGCAGAAGGACAAGTAAACTAGACAGAATACAAACCCACTGTCCAAGCACCGAGCACAAAGCCAGGCAAGCTATACCCCAGATGGAATCAATTCTGGCCAGGGATGGCAAAGACGAGAAGTCTGCGAGTAGACAGGTGACAAAAGGAAGACTGGGGACAATGTGGGCTCTCTGCTGAATGAGACAGGGGACCTGGCTACACAGAATACAGAAAAGGGTGAAGCACTGAATGCCTTCTTTGCCTCACTCTTTACTAACGAGAGTCCCAGGTCTCAGAGAGCTGGGGAAAGTCTGGAGCAAAGAAGAGAAGGGCAAGGTCAGGGAACACTGAAGCAAACTGTATGTATGTAAGTCCACGGGCCCTGCTGGGATGCACACAAGTGCTGAGGGAGCTGGCAGATGTCACTGCAAAGCCACTGTCAATTATCTTGGCTCAATCACAGCAACTGGGAGAAGTGACTGAAGAGTGGAGGAAAGTAAATATCACTCCTATCTTCAAGAAGGAAGAGCAAGGGAACTACAGGCCTGTCAGTCTCACCACGATCCCTGGGAAGGTGATGGAGCAGCTCACCCTGGAAATCATCTCCAGGCACACAAAGCACAAGAAAACCATCAGCAGTAGTCAGCAGGGCTTCACCACGGGGAAGTCAGGCTTGACCAACACGATACATTTCTATGATGAAACAACCAGCCTGACAGAGGAGGGGAGAGCAACGGTTTGTGTCTGCTTGGACTTCAGTAAGGCCTTTGAGAATTAAATCTGGCCAGGGAGATGAGGGGTAATGCCAAAAATGTCTATAGATATATCAATGGAAAGAAAAAGACTAGGGAAGGTATGGACCCCTCAGAAAAGAAACTGGAGAACTGGTGGCAAGTGATGCCGAGAAGGCTGAGGTCCTCAATGACTTCTCCTCAGCCTTCGCTGGCAAGGGCTCCAGCCACACCCCCAGAGTCACAGAAGATGATGGCAGGGGTTGGATGAAAGAACTGCCCATTGCAA
>WUAM01000377.1:1182317-1193868 GCA_024336885.1 Actenoides hombroni | reverse complement strand
TGTCCCTGCCCATGGCAGGGGGGTTGGAACTGGATGAGCTTTAAGGTCCCTCCCAACCCTGACAATTCTATGATTCTATGGTGTCCAATAAAACCCTCACAGACAAGCTGCTGATGCAGGGGCTGGATGAGCAGATGGTGAGGTAGACTGAAAACTGGCTGAATGGCCAGGACCAGAGGGTGGTCATCGGTGGCACAAAGTCTAACTGGAGGCCAGTAATTACCTGTGTACCCCAGGGGTCCAATCCTGCTTAACATCTTCCTTAGTGATCTGGACAATGGGGCAGAGCACACCCTCAGCAAGTCTGCAGATGACACAAAACTGGGAGGAGTGTCTGACAGGCCAGAGGGATGTGCTGCCATCAGTGCAAACCTCACAGGCTGGAGAAATGGGTTGACAAGAACCTCAGGAAGCTCAGCACAGAGAAGTGCAAGGTCCCGGCAAGAAAACCTCACACACCAGTATATGGGTCGTATATGCTGCCCAGGTGGAATAGAGTCTGTCAAGAAGGAACCTGGGGATCTTGGTGGACAGACACCAGGTTGAACATAAGCCACAAAGAAAGCTCCTGATATCCTGAGCTGAATTGGCAACATATTGCCAGCAGGTCAATGGAGGAGATCCTTCCCCTCTGCTCAGCCACTGGTGAGGGCACACACTGGACTCCTGTGTCCAGTTCTGGGCTCCTTGGTAGAAGAGACACGGAGATACTGGAGAAGGTGCAATGAAAGACCATGAAGATGTTTAAGGGACTGAAGCATCTTTCCTATGAGGCAAGGCTGAGAGAGGTGGGACTGTTTAGCCTGGAGGGATGGGCAGGATGTTACTAACCTCTGTGAACACCTAAAGGGAGGTGGCAAGAAAGGCTGAGCCAGACCTGTTCAGTGGAGCCCAGGCACAGGACAAAAGGCACTGAGCACAAACTGAAACACAGAAGGTGCCTTCTGAACATCAGGAAACACTTTTTTACCATGAGGATGACTGAGCACTGGGAAGAGCTGTACAGGAAGGCTGTGGCATTTCCATCCTTGCAGATGTTTAAAAGCTGTCTGGACATGATCCTGGGCAGCCAGTTCCAGGTGGTCCTGCCTGAGCCGCGGGGAGTTCTGACACAGACCAGCACCCTGAGCAGCATTCAGTCCAAAATCTGGACAGACAAACCCAGTTATTTTAAAGAGTAACATTACAAACACCAGCCACGAAAAAACAGCATCACTGGATTTGCATTTTCTCAACTTACTGTATACTGAGATCTGAAATAATTTCCTTTTCCCCTAGATTTTCTGTGCTGTGCCCTGTTGGATACAGGAGTATACTAAAGCAGCTACTCACCTTTTTGGATGCCATTAAAGGGAGAAGGTGAGGAAGAGACTGTATAGTAGTATTAGATTTCTATTGCAAAGGCACACCACAGACTTTACACTGGCCGTGTAATAAACTGATGCCAACACAGTTAAGATGGAAAATTTAAGAAGGAAGAAGAGAAAAAACAATCCAAAAGAAGAAAAAAAAGCAAACCAAAGTAATTAGCTAGACACTTCTGGGTTTGGATGGCAGGGGATGCCACCTCCTTTGAATCACTTGGGACAGGACATCATTAAGGTATGTTAGTAATTTAAAAATTAATGCATAACTAGGAATAATAATAAACACACACACACCCCCATCCCCCCAAATCAACTGAGTATTGGAACCTTAAGCAAGTAAGACCTTGTGGAGAAAACCCTTCATGTTTCAAATGATGCAAAAGCACAACCTCACTGCAGAAAAACACAAGTTTCAAACTAAAGAACTGCATACATTTGTTAAAAGTTATGAGTTCCCAGAAAGTTGGTTACGTGAAGATAAGGCATGGAAAATGCTTTCAGAATTACCACCACTGGTACCCACTTCAAAAGGGGAAAAAAATAAAAAAGGGGTGGGGGGGTAATGTCTAAAACATGCAAAACCTGATCTTCAGCATGGTTTGCAAAAACTTGCATCTGATGTTTTGCTTAATACGGTTTAATATTATTAGTTTTCCTTTGCCATTACTATCAATAGTCATTAAGAAAAAACACTATACATGAAAAACTCTGTTCATAAAAGAGCAGTTATTCCAGGTTAACACATTTGTTATACTCAATTACATGGAATACTGTCAGACTAGCCTAATTTTAACACCAGACAATACATTTTTTTTAAGCAGTGATTTTAAGGCATTACTTTATGCTAAGACTTCCAGTAAGACAGGCCTGTGTGTAAAGATTCGAAGTCAATGTTTTTACCATCTCTCCTGGTTAAATTTGCAGATTATATTATCACAGTTCTACTACAGACCTTTCCATTGCATTGTGTTCTGCTTTCAGACATCCAAACAACTAACAGTGTATCTGCAACACCACCCAGGGAAATCACGGCTCAGTAGCTGTGCAGGAGTACACAGCAAGCTGCTGAAAAAGAACAGATTCCCTTTCCTTCTGTAGGAAGTTAACAAGTGTCTGAGTCAGAAAATGACATTCTTTACCTACAAAGCCAACACAGCAAACATGGTTCAAGTCTCTGCTGAAAGAGCACGGCGATGGATGAGGATTTTGGGAGAGAGCTGTGGCTGAGGAACGCATTCACAGACAGGCACAACACTGCATCTCCTCCTGCAAGTGTAGTATCTGCAGAGTACCTTGATGTCCTAATCATCATTTCTTGAAGGGTTTTTTTTTTTTTGCCATTTTATTATAAACTTTTTTCCCTACAATCAATATCTCCGCTCGCACTTTCAAATATGAAGCTTCACCAAGCAGTGAAGATAATGAGCATAAACACCATTATGTTTAGTAAGCCTGACTTCAAAACACAGCCTCTGAACTAGCAAGCAATTTATTCCGTTTCAAAAGCAATTTTGCTATTGTGTTGGAAAATTGTCCTTCAGTATTTAAAAACAATAAGATAATGAATAATGGATTTTTCATAACTACGATGAGGACAAAAATCTTTCTGTCTTTGTTACCTAGTATTTTTCTGCACTTAATTGCTTGAAGTACTGCTTTTCCTTGTGTGACAAATCAATTAAGTATAATCCTAGAAACTTTTACTAAAATAGAGAAGTGCTGAAAGCAACACAAATAAAGAAACCAGAGTGAAGACATCAAAACTCTCAGCATGAGTGCTACTAAATCAGGTATCAAGACAACTATCCTGACAAAAATATGGTTTCCTAAAGAAAAAAGGAACACTAATATTAAACAGCTTTCAATAAAATCCAACTACTGTTCAGAATATCATCTAACAGATTTAACTGGAAGGAAACCATGTACACTAAGTACTTTTACATTGAATTTTGATCTAAAGGAAACCATGTACAGTAAGTACTTCTACACTGAATTTTGATCTAAACATCTCTTGTGAAAATGATGCCCCAAGTTACTCGTACCTACACCGTTCCCCTTTGATGGCTGTTGGCCAGAGCAGATGTGGCTGCAGAGTTCTGGGGGAGCCATTCCTGGTAATGGCAAACAGTTTAATTCATTTAAATCTAATCTGACTACTTATTTAGACTCAGAATTATTTCTGTATTCTCTGCCAGCTTTCCATTGCTCTAAAAGAGCATTGCTTCCACCATTCAAGGGTGCAGCAGGAATACACAAGGGGCAGGGCAATCCTGACTGCACATGCTACTGGTTTTACCCACTTGCCAAATGCAGAGCAGTTACCTTGGATGAATTTTAATATCTGCCTGCTTAAAAGACCCAAACAGGATAGCAACACTGGTTCTGCTGCTGCATAAATACCATTTCCTTGACACCTATAGCTTGTGCTATAGAACAAATTCACAGCAAGGGAAAAACAAAGCTGATGTCTTCAAGCAGTATCTCTCCAACCCAGCGAGAGAAAAGGGGTGTGTGGCCACAAGCCCACCCAGCAACTGGACATCAGAGATGGCTATGGGATGCAGTGCAGCATGGCAAACAGGCAGCACTGGAAGAAGTTTCAGCAGACCATCCTAGTAGAAAAGCTAAGAAAGCCTGGCAGTTGAGCTACCACCACTTCCCACTGTGACCACGCTCCATCCCACCGAGCACTGGTGATTTGCTCTGGTCACAGCCAGAGGAAAGCCTGAAGGAGCAGGCAGCACAACCTACCTCAGCCACAGCCTGCTCTCCCTCCAGTAACTCCTCCAAGGGACAACCCAGGGGAACAGCTTCCCAGTTTGAGGATGAAGGAGGAGACTGCCAAACTGCAGAAATGCAGTAGGAGGAATAATGAAGGTAGGAAAAGCCGTATTTATATAAAGAGGAAGAAGTGTTTCTTAAAGGATAAGCCACCAAAGCAGGAACTGCTGTAGGCTGCCTGGGTCAGTGACATAACTGTGCAGATCCTGTCCTATGACAAAGCAAAAAAACCAAACAACCCAGGAAACTCTACAGAGCAGCACGAAAAAAAAAATTATTAAGAAAGAGAAGCATGGTTCTAGATGAACATAAAAGTATACGACATATTTCCACATAACTGCTCCTCTTAGCCCAAGATCCAGTGTCTCCATAATACAGACTGCTCTGCTGGAAGCTACCGGAGAGAAATCAAATTACAAATACTTTTTTTTTTTTTTTCAAAATATTCTTCTGCATTTCTACAAATTGAAGTTAGAGGGGAAAAAGTAACTTCCAAACACCTCTATGCCTTACACAGCAGTAAAGCCAGTTGAACTACAGAGCACTTACATTATTCCTAGATTCTAACAAGTGGAAAATGGAAATACCTTCTACGGGGAATTGCATGAAATTTATGGAACTTCCTTTAACTTCTTCCTCCAAAACAGAGCAAAACTATTTCAGAAGGTTTCAGAATTGATTAGAACTTGCCAGTATTTGTCCTTATTTAGCTATAGTTGAGCCTCTCATACAAGTGCATTCCTAGTCAGTGTCACTTGGGAAGTCTCTGACCCCAAGCCCTGGCCTACAGAACCCCCCCCCCCCACCGGGTAATACCGTTACAAGTTTCCGTGCATTATCAGGACAAGAGTGGCAGCTCTCTACAGGGAAGACATCCCTAACCACAGTATTCCAACAGGTGTAACAAAAACCCCAGCAACAAACCTTCGGGCAGCTTTTAAGAAAGCTGAAGGTTTGTAGAACTGAACATTTATGTCCAGAATCAAGAGTTAACTTCAGTGTTCTTGCACTGCAGGACCTTTAAAACCCTGTTACCACACTCCCACTGCAGCGTAGTTTATCCACTGGGCAACAAAAAAGACCGAAGGAGAAAGTACTTCTGCGTGCAGGCAAGTTTATTACTGAGTGTGTCACTAAGATAAATACTACTTACTGCAGTAAAAGCAAATAAATCAAGTTGCCCCCAGTCTTTTACAAATAATGCAGAGAGATATTGTGGAAAAACACAAGGCAGCATTTTTGATCAACTACTACAATAAAAAAAAAATTATATAAAAAAAAAGAGCTGACATCTTCTGCCATGCAGAACTAAGGGAAAACTCTTCCATCTGTTGAGATAAAGACCTAAAAGCAGATTACAGAGTTATATTACCAAGGCAGCTTCCTTTCATCACTAACTTATCAAAAATTGCTTAAATCACAGATACTAAAACTTCACGAGACACATAAAGCAAATATTCTGAACGCTATTTGCCTTCTCCCTCTCCTAGCTCACACTTGCTTACCAAAGCTGCACACAGATGGAGCAAATGCAGAAGATCTGCATAATGAAGCCTTCGTTAAAGAGATGCACCCTTCCTTATTTCCCTCTGCTACACACATCCTAACCTAAGATCTTTTTAAACTCACGACAGGATGAGTAAGTCTCTGTACTTAAGAAATAGGTACCAGAAATACCTACTTACACCACAGGACCTCAGGAATCATCATCTACATTCACCAGAAGCCTGTTTTTAATTAGTATGGTATGTCATTGATCACAACAACAGGGCCGTTTGATCACTGTCTCTGGGTATTGGTATTGACATCGTAGCCCAATCAATTGCTTTCTCTCTCCTTGTTCTTAGCAACCCAAACTCCTGCCCAAGCAACACAAATCACTGTATTTAGATACTACAGACAAAGCAGGAAGGCACAGATAAAAACTTAAAGATGAGCAACCTTAGAAATAGATGTATAAAGTATATTGTACTGCACACGCAGCCATTTGGGCTCAGTGCAAGAGACAGCAGCAACTGCAATAGTGATTTGAAGTTCTCAAACATTTTTTTGCCTAAGGATTAAAATGCTTCAGATCAGTGCAATGACTGTAGGAATAACCATGCTGAAGATTATGCCTGTCTCTAAAGCTGCCTTTGTGTAGAAGAGTATTACTGGTGCAGCAAAAAAACCAAAAGGAGAAGTTTTTTGAAATACGCAGTTCTAAGGAACGTCAAGTCAAAGAACTGTGAGTAATCACTACCATCACTTACAGTTCCCATTTCATCAAAACTTCTACCTGCAGACAAAGAACTACTTCTCAGGTATGCCCCAGTGAAAGTGGCAGTGCACATCACCGTATTTTACAGTTGCCACACGTGTGTAATACAGGTACCTGCATTATTAAATCCAAGACTGCCCTGGAAAGCAAAAGCCCCAGAAACTAAAACAACAGACGCTGCATAAAAGCTCTAAAAAAATAAACGTATGGCAAGGTCATTTTCCAAAAGTTATATATCAAGCTAATTTGACCTTTATCCCAGGCAAAAATCTCAGAATCTGTAGCTATCCTAAATCAGGTGCCAGTCCCAACAAGAAGCATTAACCTATGAATAAAGTGCAGCAAACAAAGCAACAGGCAACCCGGGAATGTATGTGATCAACGGGCACAGAACACACATTGAAAATAAAGCTTAGTAACACTCACTAGTAACTTCTTTTTCTAAAAACTAATGGTACATATAACTCCAGAGAGTCTTGAAAACACAGCCCCAACTGCTGTTACACAACACACACGTATATACACACAAAAGTGCCATGCAAAAAACCCTGTTAGAAGAGACAGAATTAAGAGATGGCATCTCAGATTCAGCCTAGAAGCTACTCAGTGGCACAGTCACAAACAACGGGGAATCTCCATTCAGAACCACAATTTACACAAGGCTTATGACAAAGGATAGTATGTCCTGCAAGACAGTGACAACTCTTATTATTTTCTTTAATGAAAAGAAGTTGTACTCTGCAAAAGAGACAAACGTTGTGAATTGCAGGTGAAGTCAGTAAAAAACAGGGGGGCAATAACAAAAGGACACGCACGACAGAGCAGTACAGACAGTTCTCCTAACTACAGCCCTACAGAGATTCCTTTGCACTGCTTTTGGTCCTTTCCTATTTATGCTACAACAAAATATAGAGTTCCATGTGAATATATCAGTATAACATAGTTGTGTATCTTAACATATTCTCATTTCTAACACACCTAAACATCTCTGTACTAGTAGCTGTAATGTAAAGCACTTAACAGGAATACCACTTCTGATAGTTCAGTGCTCATTACACTTCCAGCAAGTACTGGCCAAACTGATGACATCTGTAATTTCTGGTATCATGGTACCAACCAATGCTTCTCACTTTAAGTTGCTACCTCCAGCAAAGAAAAATTTTGTCATACAGAAAAGTGTTTTAGATTAATCTGATGGGTCCACTTAGTTGCTAGTTCTGTATGCACATCACAGAGGGGGGAAAAAAAGCAACAACAAATAAACAAGGAAATAACAACCAAACACGGAAACACTCAAGACAGGGGCTGTGATTTAAAGAAAGCATCAGAGGAGCCAGGATGGTGTTCGGGGGTTTCTCCCCCCCAAGTGCCAGTCTGTGTGGCAGGAACGACCAGACAGTACCCACTGCTGCACGCTCCCACAGGGCTCAACCCCCGGGAGTCTGTGGCCATATGCTGAGCAGCAGGATGAACAGCATCCACAGTCCTATTTCTACAAAAGTAACAAACATACACAGCTTATCTCCCCAGACTAAACAATTTATCGCTCCTGGTCAAACACCGCATGTCTGAAGAAGCTGCCGTCACCTTGCAACAGCAGTTGAAAACCAGCAGTGTTCCACAGGAACTCGAGTTCCCCCCTCAGAAAGCTTTATCACTGGAACGACATTACAGCCAAATGAATGTGAATATTGCCAGTCCTTCATATTCACCCAGCATTTTCAAACAGTTTCAGGATGAAACATGTAGAGTCATTCAAGTAGCAGGTGAAGGTGGGGAGAAGAGCAGATTAAAATAAAACCTGTACCACTCCACTTGAGTATTTTAAGAAATGTTGTTCTAGACATTCAGAAGGACCCAAGGAAAGAGATTCACAGGAACCTGCAATGTTTTAGAAAAACTACAGGAACTATCAAGTGTCTCTGGATATGCACAAGCCACGCACCAGGTAAACACCGATACACATCAGTGCTTGGTGGTTTTGAACAATTATGGACATTTTGGATGGATTTCCAGACCCACGACTGTAGCAAAATAAGTTATGAGCTTTCTGTAGACACCACTCTGCAAAGTGATGTTGGATCCTGCTCGCTCCAACTGCTACACGGGCTCAACAAGTAGTATTGTGAGTTCCTCAGGGAAGTTTTTATTCTTAATTGTTACACTAAAATATCAACGTGGCATATAATTTGCCACTGGAATACGAAGAGCAACATCTGAACTATGAAAACCACACTGTAGTGGTGGAACTAGAATGAATGCTTCTAAACCAACCGAAAGCAGGCACCAGGTATCACAGTATTTTAACAAAGTTCACTTCCAAAGCATCAGAAATTGCCCAAATCACAGAATTACTGTACACACATCTGGTATCACCTGTTGACATTTTTCTGGCTCTATTTCTCGGTGGTTCACTGTGCAACCCAGCCAGATGCCTTGAGAAATCACAACCAGGACTACGAGATTCCTGGGAACAGCTTTCATTTCGATGAAAAGCATAAACCCAGTAATACTACAATAAATCACCATACTTTCTATGTAATCTAAAAATTCGTTTGACATTTGTAAGCATCAGGGAAGTTTGTGAATTCTCCAACTTTGAGTTCTGCAGACTTCCATTTTGCCTGGGATAGATTTAATCTTTTTTCTATCATACAAACTTCACATAAGCTACCATCTACCAGTTGTTACGGAAAAAATACCCGACATTCCCTTGGACAAAGGATGTGTTACCCTATTATTTTACCCTTTTTTCCTTCTCATGTAATTTGGTTTTTTGCTAATGACATAAAAGAATGAAAATTCAAAAAATAACAATATGGCCAGTTGCTTGAAAACAGAGCTGGTGCATCAGCGAGCAAAGGGCAGAGACAAGCGGCAGTTGATCTGTTCCACAGCTTGCCCTACAGCAACCCCCTGACCTCCCCCCGACCCACACCATGAGGAGCCATGCAAGAGGATTCCTTGCAGCGAGCAAATGGTTGTCATCGCATGACCTTTGTGAATACCTGCAGTGCAACTGGATGTACCTAACACCGGACACAGCTAGTAAGACCTGACGTGTTTTGTACCATCTCAGCAGTTCCAACGCTGCCCTCCTTAGCCCTGCCAGGCCAAACAAGCAGATCCTGACAGCAGCAAGTGCACACCACCTGCACAAACCGGGTGATTTTAACTATGGAAAAATGAGGGCAGACTGCTGCTTAACTCATCAGCTTCAAAATTCCACCAGGCTTCTTGGGTTCCTTCCATCGACCTCACGTGACAACACAGGCACAGCACTGTTAGCTTCTCTCCTGGTTTACCCTTGAGTACTGTGAGGCTGATGACAAATCTGAGTCTAACACATGAGAACAAGAGCACTCAGTCTCACTGCACATTTGAGGTGGTCCTGGATGTTCTCTGATCCTCTTTTACCTTCACAACATAAACAAAAAGCAGCAGCTATTTTCCCTGTAGGTCACGGATCCTTCATGCTGAAGGGCAAGTGCTGAAACAAGCACTGGATCAATCACCTCTTCTTCCCCAAGCTTTCTACAACTATTCAAACTGAATATATTAAACAATACCAAGGTTGGTGTTTTGGTTCTTTTTTTTAGTAACTTCAAGATGAACAACCTTTTACTTCAGGACAGATTTTCCTAGTTTCTAACAGTAGCACACAGTTGTCTGTCCATGTGAGATATGGGAAGATGACAAAAGATATAAAGCCTGAATTTCTACTGCAAAAATACTAAGTTGCCCTTAAATGAGAGGAATAAAAGCAGAAAAGGATGCATGTGTTCATTGAATCATAGGTAACATTTAATAAGTATTTTTAATAATTTTTAAAAAGAGGCCTTGACATATACAAAATGAATATTAAAAATACATTTATCTCGTCATGTTCATATATGAAGTACATCCTGGGACACTTTGTGGTTCTTTACTGGCTACAGCTCCATACATAAGAGTACAATCTCAGGTGTGTACCATCAAAGTTTCTTTTAGGTGTGCAAGAAAACATATTCCAAATTAAAAATACATGTTGGCAGTTTACCAAAATAATCTCAAAAGCACAAAGCACATTAAGGACACCGCATGAGAAAGTCTGTCCTCACTGCAAAGCAAACCACAGCAACACTGGCACAGACTCCTACAGACTGCTTAGCTCAAGCAAAAGAAGTTCCCCTACAGTTTGCTTTGAGGCCACTAAAGGTTAGCAACTGATGAGCTGGATTAACTGATGTTGCACAGTAGCAGGACAATCAATTCAAGTTAAAAACACTACTACACTTAAGGTAAGGATCGGTGTATAAGACTTTCAAAAGACTGTAAACTCTTCACTGAAGAAATACACCACAGCAAGCCAAGAACTCTTGAAGGCCCAGAAACTGCAGTGCTGGATTAAGCCTGAAATACCAACTCTTCTATTTTAATCAGTGTTTGTTTCTGAACATCTTCAGAAGTACAAATTACACCCCTTTAGGCAAAATCCACACGTATATATGCATGTGATAACTCTCTGCATATCAGAGACCTCAGTGACTTCAACACTCTTAAAAGCATCTGCAACACCAGGACCTTTGCTGCAGTCTCCACAGGAATGCAAGGCTTCTTCAGAGGCTGTGCTGAAGATAAAGATTAGAAAAGCAGGATGAATCATTCATCAAGACACAGGAGCTGTAGTTCAATTACAAGCTTAGAGTCCTAGGATGAGTTGTAGCTCAATTATCTACACTGACACATTTCCTCTTTCACTTCACACAAGACACCTCTGACAGTACCTTCAGAAGCATTCCCATGCTTTTGGCACAGGTCCATAGGACACCTTCCAAAGTACACAACGGGTGCTCTCACAAATGCAGACCATGGTATTCTTCACTTGAAGAATAATCAACCTACTCAACTCACCTTAAGAAAAACAATCGAAGTGAGAGAAGAGGGTGGTATATGTATCCTAATTTTCAGAGTTCAAAAGAGTTATTTACTTCATCAGTTGATCAAAGTAAAGAAACATAGAATGGTAGGGATTGGAAGGGACCTCTGGAGATCATCCAGTCCAACCCCCCTGCCAGAGCAGGGTCACCCAGGGCAGGACACACAGGAACAGATCCAGGGGGGTTTGAAAGTCTCCAGAGAAGGAGACTCCACAACCTCTCTG
>WUAM01000377.1:1151578-1172724 GCA_024336885.1 Actenoides hombroni | reverse complement strand
GATATTTGTAACCATTCATAAGATCCCCTCTCAGGCTTCTCTTCTCCAGACTAAACAGCCCCAGGGCTCTCAGCCTTTGCTTATCACAGAGATGTTCCAGTCCCTTCAGCATCCTTAGGGGAAATCCAAAACCTCCGTGTTGGAGAACTGACTAGCTGAGAGATGTTACCAGCTACACAAAGCTCATGAGGCACAAGCCTGAGACACAGGCCCTTGGACACAGGGTCAGCTCAAGAATGTGAAGATAATGAGATGAAAATCAGTACATACCCAGAAGCTGGTTAAGGGAGCTTACATGTGCTGACAAAGATGTATCGATGTGACACATCCAACCTCATTAATGCTCTACTTTTCCCAAGTAAATTTGGGGATGGAACTGGAAGTTTTAAAAGCATAGGACAAGAACTGAACAGTAATGAACACTAAGAAAATCTACAGGCAATCCACTGGCAAAACCCACTTTGCCTCAGTCCTGGTATTGCATCTTGTCCAGAAAATCATCTGTCTGACTTGTTCCAGGTTTATTTGCCTTTTGGGAAAATATGGAGCATCCTAAGGCAGAACTTTGCTTCCATCCACCACACCGTATTGCTGATCTCTGAAACATGAGAGTCTTCTGAGTGGTGGACAACACATTTTTGGGGCAATCTCCACACAAGACAGAGAGTAGTTTCAACACCTGATTACCATTCTCCATATTGTGTCAATTAGGAAGTGTGTCTGGCCAAAGCAGGCTTCTGAAGGCGAGTTAGTCGAGTGCTGTTTTCTCCCGTGCCTCACAAAGTGTGTGCTCCATCACAGACTGAAGAGCCTGAGGTTTCTTACCTTGGTGAAGGGGTAGATTTGGGGAACTCCCCCTTGATTCAATGAGCAGGTTTACTGAGAAGGGAAGTGGAAGTTTTGTGGTTAGATACTGTCAAGATACACAGCGTGGTAGCTCTGAATGTTCTTTCAATCTTCTTGCTTATGAGATGGAGTTATAAAGAAGAGAGAGAAAAACAATCTAGGCGAGATGTGATCTTTCATGCAGCTAACAAATCCCAAGCCCAGTACACATCAAGAAAATACCCTTCACAGCCATTCCTAGTACAGTATAGGCACTGCTACTTTCAGAAAGAAAGGGCACACCTGAAATCCAAAGACAAAATTTCAACCTGTGTTTGCATGCAGGACATGTATAACTGAGATGCAAGAACTATGAACAAAATCTCTTGTTACCAGTGTTTTACATATATATCTACATGTGCTAGCTAAGAACCTTAGCTAACCCAAATGGTCCTTTCTTTCCAGTATGACAAGTTTTAAACTTTCAGCTCTAACTTGATGAAGCGAGGTCTTCAGCAAATGCCTTCTAATGAATAGGTCTTCCATTTATAACTGACTTTCCCATATCAAACCCACTAGGAGAGAAAAAACAGCAATTATTTATAATAACTTTATTGGGTATAATTTCCATCTGTCTTTGAAAGCTCCGCCTGCTGTTTTCAGGCTGTGCATATTAAACAGAAGTGCTTACACTTGCCCTTGCTCTTGATCCACTCTTTGTGTGCAGCAGTGCCTTTCTTCTTCTGAAAGATAGGTACAATTTGTGTCCACATAAATTATACTGTACTTGCTATTAACATTCTTTTATCTGGTAAATTACTTACACTGATTATGTTGAAGACTGTTCTATGAGCTGTTGATAATGCAGGTCTATGATTTGGATGTAATATGTCATTCTTAATTTAGGACAAGACTGAAAGGAGATGACAGCTTGCTATAACACATGGAAAAAATCAGGTCCTAGCCACATGCATTCAGGAAAGCACCCATGGTAATATTTGTAGCAGGAAGCATGTTCAGCCTTGACATCCTGGCTAGATTCCAGCTTCAGTACTTATTCTGTCTAAACCTTTTTGCATTTCCAAATAGGTGATTATGGTATTTTAATTTATTTCATGCCTCAGATTCAGGAAACACATTGGCATAAGTAACCTCTATCTGATATTGCATTGGAGAAGTAACAAATGAAAAATTATCCATAGTTGCTTCTCTTAACAAATAGTTAGGACTGAGATAGAATCATGTGATTTAACTTGTCCAGTCGACCACAAGACTAGAAATGCTACACTGCTGATTGACCAAAAGATACAGGGTCTTGAAATCATGATCTGGAGTAAGTGTGTTGTATATTCAGAGTAAATGAGGCCCACTGGTAGATCAGGATACTGCAGGGCTGAACCATCTCAAAGAAGGGAGAGAAGACAGCCTCTAGCCTTCCATTCATGCAATCCCATCTCTTAATAACAGGTATAAGCAACTGAAGATTTGAGATTGTATAAATCTCACAACACTTTTATGATGGTGGTATCACATCTGTTTTTCATGTGAGGACCAAAAGGAAAGTATAGATAACAAGAATATGTAGTAAATAAATGGCAAAAAGTAGGAAGAACTGAAATATAATTGGGTAAATTGCTCTGCCTTTGTGTCTGTTTCTGCACAGTCTTCCTTGAAGGTTCTCAGCATTCTCACTGATAGAAGAAATGAAGAAAGCTGCTCTTGAGAAGTCTGCTTTCTCTGAGCACCCATCACTGAAAGAAAATGCATTTCATTCACTCAAAGATTAATTTCTCCCTGTCACTAAGGACAATCTTTAGTATGTTAAAGGCAGATTTCTTCTGTGAAGTGTAAACATCTCACACTTGTGTAAGCTACGGTTTTATTTTTATAAGAGTAGGGGTTTTTTTCAGAGTAATGCAAAAAAAACCCAAACCAAACCCCCAAAAATATAAATAGCCAAAAAAAGGTTTTTATAAATGACATATTTCTAAATCATTGTTATTATGATAGTAATACTAAACAGATATATATAGCTGCTCTTGATTTTAAACATATTCTTACAATGACATATGCCACACAAAAAAATTGCTCTAGATGAACAAAAAAATAACCCTTGTTCTTTTTAATGCGGTTCAGCAAAGAGACATAGCCCCAAAGCACCAGTTTCATCACGGTGCTGCACACATCTGGCAATCAGTGATTATCCAGTGTCGGGGTCCCAGGAGGCAGGAAACAGCTTTGCAGTGCTGAATTTTCTACTATTATTCTATTATTATTTTTAGAGTGCCAGTATACTGCAGACATTGCTTATATTCTTATATTTTCCCTGCGAATGAACTTGTTGAAAACTAAATGTCCATTTGCTAAAGAAAGATTTTTAAAGTATCTTATTCAAAATAAAGTGCAGGCACCATTCAGAAGCCACTGTGGTCTTGTACACAGTTGCAGTCCTGCCATACTGAAGGCACTGGGTGTTTGGCCAGAAATTTTTGTTATGGTTGTGTTGTCATAAGTCATTTTTATGCTATGCACAGCTCTGCAGAGTGCAGGGTTGCACCCTTCCACCCTCTCCAGATGAGCAGCCAAGATCCTCTGCCTTGCTCTGCTTGGGTTCAGCAGAGCCAATAGGATTCAGCCCATAT
This sequence comes from Actenoides hombroni, assembly GCA_024336885.1. NCBI lineage: Eukaryota > Metazoa > Chordata > Aves > Coraciiformes > Alcedinidae > Actenoides > Actenoides hombroni. Next base: position 1,169,257 of record WUAM01000377.1, on the reverse strand, counting down.
CCCTGGTGCACCGTTCCCACTGTTCTGACGTTAGCAATACTTCCATCATTCACGTTCAAGGGGTAAGGCAGATATTAGCTAGTCTGTGACCTCTGATCGATCCACAAAACCTGCCCTGCAGACCTGTGGTTTGGCACATGTTGTGGACCCATTTGCAAATCTGTTCCTTATCTACCCTCTTTTAAAAGCTATGCAGGATTAGTGCTTCCTCCAGGAACTAGGCTAGAGAGAGCTCTCACCCATCTTCTGTATGCACATGTGTTGCTCAGACCTTGCCTTTGAGGGGTAAGGGTGCTTATTTATGAAAAAGGAATCAAAAGACGAGATGCTAATTGACCAATTTTTACTTATGTGTTTCTGCAAGGGGGCAAACCAGAGTATCTTACTCCCTGCATGCAGTGCACACAGACCACTGCTACACACAGATCCCCAGTTCCCTGTATGGCCCGTACATAAAGCAAGAAGGAAGAAGGTGGAAGAAAGGTTTGCTTCCTCTTGCCAGCACAGTTCCGGCCCTGCAAATGGAAAGTCTGCCTTAGTGCTCTCCTGAAGCACAAAAAACACAATAGTTTGTGGTTCTAAGCAAGGCTGATCAGAATCATGCAGACAAAATTGTTTTGATGGAAAACTGGATTCTGAAGTAAATATGTATTTTGAAAAGTCTTTCCTATAGGTAAAAAGAAAGATGATGGCACTTTCCAAGAGCTTTGAGAAAACTAAAAGAAAAATCTATCTTCATTCAGCTGTATTATCAAAGTTTTTGACAAAGAAAAATATCTGAGTGAGGCAATTCTAGGTTCACTAAGATGCTTCTGAGATAGCACAGCTGTTCCTCTGTCCCACACTGAGTTTTTATTGCAAAGGCATGGTGTAATGTAGCAGATCTTTTAAATGGCATTAAATCCCCATACTCCTCAAAATAAAATATAGGCAGTCTATATAAGAACAAATTCATTTTGTCTTTTTCACCAAGTAAGATTACAGGAGTACATGATACAGGAGTAAGTTTCTTTTCATGTGATGATGCTGAGCCTCATTGGGTTTGCTCTATTACTTGTGATTGCATAGTTAAGTGTACAACTTCCACAATAAGGAAAAAACCTTGTTTAAAATGTGTTCCCTAGACAGATTTTTAAATTATAAAAACAAACAGTTCAGCTCAGGACAGAGAATCTATGGCAAGTGATTAATGGATGGGGAAGGTTAAATGAAATTCTTCTGTGCTTGGTGTGCCACACAGTAAAGTTCCTGCACCATCATATATTTCATGTAGGAAAAAGCAGATGAGGAACTTTGGATCATCACATCTGCAGTGAAACATATCTTGAAAAAAACACATTCTGAGCTCAAGAACTACCTTTGCAGCTTGTCAGCTTCCATTGGTTCTTCATTCTTGCAAAAGATATTAATTGATTTAAGTTGCTGCTTAAGCCCACAAATACTTTGTAAGGGATATATACATATGTATTTTTATGAACCTCTTTGAACCATAACATCTGATGGGTCTTTGAAGCTTCTCAATACCATTATCACCTGTTACATTCAATCAGCCACCACATTATTTATCTCAGTCAGTGATTATTTATTTTTGGTTCAGAGAGTTTGTGCAAAGATGGATTAAATTTTAGTATTGACAGTATAAATGAATAGCTAAGAACAATACAAAATTTCCGTTCTGTCATAACTCAAAAATATTTCCACCAGCATTCATTATTTTCAATAGTAGAAGGGTTTGGTATGTAGCTTTTCCAATGTTTCATGAAACTAGGTAACATTTACTTATTCCAGATGTTGCCTGCTATTAAAAATTAGAAACAAAACAATATTATGAGATTTCTGCAACACCTTGCACTGAATATTTTGCTTGCCTCTCTTTGTTTCAAATAATGTAGTTCGTTCTCTGATAGCAAATCATGATGTAAGCCAAAAGTATGTAACTCTGTAGTCTTGTTATTATTACTACTGTCATAATTTAATGTTAGTGCCTGACTGAGAATCTGACTCAAAACAAAGCCATGTGAAAAGGGCAGTAAGCCACATACAAACCTATTCACATTACAAGGCTTTTTGAGGTGTACCTTCTTTAGATGACACAGTTTTTGAACACATTCTTTAGTGCTACATCACATCTAGTCTTTTTTTTTTTTCCATATGGGCACTCCTCTGGGTGTCCAGCATGACAAGGCAGACAGTTCTCAGAGCTGCAAAGCTTCTGCCTAGTGGAAGAGGAAGATTGCCTGGGGTTCGAATACTGCAGGACACATCTCTCCCAGCACAACTGATTCAGCTCTCCCAGGTAGCTCAGTTCATGCTACTTAGCATTGTTGCAAAACTTTTCCAGAGGTGGCAACCAAGAGATACCATATGTACTGTATCTTCATTGTAGTGAGGAATTCTCAGAACCTCTTCAGGCACTTCTTCAGTTTTCTGTGGTTTTCTCCCCATCCGTTTTTCCTTTGGTTGCAATCATTATGTATTATATCTACTACTTTGAAAAATAAATTCCTTAACCACTGTATATTGTAACAAAAGGATCCTACCTTTTACACATGTGAATCTCTTAAAGTGAACTTCTCCAGGTAATGTTGGCTTTTTGCTATTATTCTAAACCTAATGCAGTCCAAAATGGCAGCAGTTCCTTGATCTCTTTGTAGTCTCGTCTCACCAATTGCTTCTCCCATTAAAGACATTTTTCTAATAGCAAGTCTAAATGTTTCCTCTCTTAGTTTCAGGCCATTGCTCCTTATTCTACCAGAAAGTATTTATATTCTGTGATCATTTCCCCCTTGAGTCTCTGTGTTTTCTGGGCTGTATAAATATCAGAAGCGACCACACTGCAGGGTGTCACTGCATGTGCTGTGGTGCACCAGTCCTCTAGATGGTTAGTATCATGCAGGGTGTAACACATGCTCCAAGGCAAGCACTATAGGTGTTCCTGTGCTTTTCAAGGCTCTTGCTTTCACTGAGTCCACAGAAATGCTTGCACTTTGAGGAGCAAGATTTTCTTATGCTTGTCAGGAAAAAAAAAAAAAAAAAGAAAGGAAAAGAAAAAAAAAAGAAAGGAAAAGGAAAAAAAATGTGTACAAAGAAAAAAAACAAAGAAAAAACAAATTTAAAAGAAAAAAGCTCAGAATTTCTTTTAGTCTAGTTTAGCAAGACAAAAATAACATTGTCATTTGACCTTCACAACCACACAGTCTTAATGCAGCTCTATATACTTAATGATGTCATTGAGCTGCACTGAACAAAGACTTTTTTCTTAAAACTCCTGGCTTAGCTACTGTCAGGCCACTTTGTAAGGGTCTCCAGACCTCCTCAGTCCATGCTAACCTTCACCTCTGACACTCCAGTTCTAGTCCCCCAGGTTATGTGGATGGGATGGTCTCCTTTGTCCCACCCCTAAATTCATTGCCAAGCCTCAGGCATCCTTTCTGTCCTCAGCCTGAACCCCAGATTCCCCTACTCACTCAGTCAAAGTCTATCCCAAGACCTGCCAGTTTTACCTTTCAGTTCCTTACCCCATTTTATTTCCTCTTTACCATCCTAGTCTAGGCCTTGTTCTTTCTCCCTCCCGTTCTGCTCAGGTGTCTTTTTCCTTTGTATGTGGGAAGCCGTGAGAGAGCAAGAGAGCATGTGCCTGATCTCATTTCTGATATTACAGGAGCCAGGAAGAACACCTGGAAAAGGCTAAGCACGCTCACTGTAAACGTGTGCCTCCATGAATGCAACAGCCAGGCTAACAGCTCTGCCAAGAGCACATGAAGACTGCCATTTTCTGAAGACTTGTAATTGGGTCACACCTGGGCAGTAAATGTGCAAGAATGACAAAAGACACGTCACGGAAAGACAATGTTGCACTCAAGCCTAAAGTCCCTGTTCCTAACTGAAGGCATAGAGACATCCCAGTGAAAGAGCTCTACTCACAATTAAGATGGGCAAAGTGATACATTCTCACTGATCTCATTTCCAGAAGCAACAGAAGTGTTTTTGCAGTGAGCAAGCAAATAAATCACACCCCTCACCATTCTCCACAGTGGCTGTCTCTGAGTAAAAGCTGAGTGAAATTGTGCACAACTGATATCAGAGTCTATACCACGGGGACTGGCTTTCCCTCACTGGGGGCTAACCTATAACATCCTGTAGTATTCTCCTCATTATTTTTAGCTTTCTCCCAGATCACATCGCTTAATTGCTTATAACTTTATGCATGAAGTTGCAGTCACTTCTGATGAATCTGGCACTGGTTTAATGTGTCTGCAAAGTGGTCCATTGGATGTATTTTTATCCCATAAGACATTTTCCTGTCACCTCCTCTACAGTCTTTCTGTTACTGGAGATGAGCAGGATCTCTTTTGCAGTTACAAGTCTGATGTGAGGAACATCGGACATGTTCAGACATCCATAACCTTTTTGTTGTTGTTGCTTCATCGTTAAGGGAAAATCCTTAAACCTGCAGAGATTTTTTTTTTCCATTTTGTTTCCTTTCCCAATAAGACACTGTGTGCTACACAGGTGGATAAAACCCCTTGTCTTTCACCTGGGGAAGCAGACTTGAGCACTCAGTTGAGTGACATCCCAGTTACTTGGAAACTAGTCTGCTCCTTGCTTTTCTGGCCTGGCACACAGCTCATGGATTAGACACAAGCACATGTGTGCATTCACCATGCACGAATCTATCAGGAGGAAAAGAGGAGAAAGGAGGATGGAAAATCCACTGTATCAGACATGTACGTATTATCATCACCTAACATTCTGCACCATGCAATGGGCAGATGAGCTATATAAACTTCAAATTAATATGTATGTAGTATTTGTATGTATATATGTACCCTGTCCTTCTGCTTCTGAACTGGCTCTTTCCAGCTCTTGCACTTCAGCATTTTGCAGAAGGGATATTAAGTTCTCATCTTTCTTCCTTCAGAAGCAGACCTCTCCCACTTCAGGTCCAGTGTCCAGGAGACTGCTAAGCTATCAGTCTGAACACAGAGGAAAAGGTCCTTATTCCCAGCAGAGCCTGATTTCATTTACAGAAATGTTGCTGTCCTTGGCTTACTTGGGGCATCTCTACTTCCCTCACAATTTTACTGTCCTTGGCAAAAAAAAAAAGTCCTTTTATGGATTTGTGCTAATGACCCGCTTGGCAACTTTCTGCAGCCTTGGAATTTGTCAGAGATGAATCATTGAGGTCCTGTCCAGAAATCAGATGATTGTATAGCAAACAAGAACATTTAGATACAGAACAAGATAGTTAGAGGCAGACAGGATAAAAAGAATACTATGCTGCATCAGCAGCATAGAGCAGGAAGCACCTGTGCTGGAGGAGCTGTCAGGAAGCAGAGTCCTGAAAACTGAGCTACCAGTCAACACCATTAAACAGGCACCCACTTATCCCTCCTAAAATTTGTATACTTTTCTGAACAGATAATAGTTCCAAAGAATTTTGAAGATAGAGGATCACAAGACCAGTCTTTTCAAAGCTGTTCTATGAAGTAGCTGGAAATTTGGATTCAACAGACATTTGAAGTCAGTCAGGCTTAATGAAAACATTGGGTAGAAATTGGAGCTTGAGCTTCAGGGCAGACATGAGAGTTTTGGCTAAAGAACAGGGAGTAGTCAATAGGATTGAGACCAAGCCATTGGAGAATATTGTCTCTTTAAACAAAGCTGATATTTGTTTGTACTGCATCCGTGCTTCAGTTTAACCTTCTCTCTCCTTCTGAATGCAGACATTATAAAATATGCAAATAATTAGGGATAATGGTGCAGTGTTTGGGTGAGGGGATATTGTGTGGTCCCTAAGGTGATAATTAACTAAGGGCATAACCAAATGAAGAACCCTTATCATAAACTGTTAACCTTTTTGTTAACCTTTTTGTTAACCTGTCTTTGTCTTCCCAAATTAAAAATTAATACTTTGACCCCTTGTTAAAAACAATGTTCAAGTGTTGCATCATTGGTGGGATGTAATGATCTAAGCTGTTACTATCCAATTGTACATTAAAGCAACTAAAAAAACCCCATTAATTTCACCACATTCCCCTCCCTCAGTAAAAGAAGGAGGGACCCTGATAGGCTCAATCCAAAGGCATCTGTGGCCATGTAGGTTATTGTTACCCAGCTCTTTCCTCATCTGTTTCTTACCTTCAGTCCTTTGCAGACGTTTACAAACATTCCCATAACACACACAGCAAACACACACACACAACCCCCTGTGCATGCTGTTTATAGATATATAATGTTGCATAAGAACAGAGCTGCTCCAGCTGTCACCTCCTGCACAGTTCACTTTCTCAAACACAGATATCTGGTGGCTAAGATGGGCAAGACTTTAACATGAGGCCAGCAAACCTGATACAGGACTAGAAGAGATCTTCACCTTTCTGAAGCTGGGGGCCAAGGGAGATACGTGAGTGTGTCTCAGGTGACACAAAATTCTTATGTATGGGAAACAGATTCAAGACTCTTGTGTCCTAGTGAAAAGCTGCTTCTGGTCATCTTGGCCAGAAGGGTGAATTAACACAAAGATGCTCGCTTCCTCTTGGATTGACCATAGCCAGCTAGGATTTTTCATTTGCTTTCTTTAGGTACCAACATTAAAAGAAAAATACATTATTATGACTACAACCTGTTATTTAGCATTTCATGAGGCTGCTGCTTCTTAGTTTAGACATACTGCTGTGTACATGTATCAGAGAAATGTAAGAGAAAGGACATGCTATTGCACAAGGCTCTCCAGAGAGGATCAGAGGAGCTAGACAAATCTTTTTTGGTACTCTTCTGATTATTCGGCACTTAGCTTTAGCATTCAGCTTTGCCCCTCATAAACTACAGGTATTGTCACTGAGATATTATGCAAATGCTATTGGCTCATTTATGTCTTAATTATTGATGGAATTTCCCTTAACCCCTTGGTCAGAAAAGTTGACATGTAATTTTTTTCCACATAGATATTTCAAGATCAGTAGCTGTTGAAGACAGAGGTGCTGTAGATATGCCTGGTTTGAAAACTGTGACACTGACTGTCAGTATCATGATTCAGAAAAAGCACACAAACCTCACCTTTAGTAAGATTTTACAAGATTTCTCCCAAGATAGTCATCTCAATGTAAGGAACCAAAAGGAACTTGTCTTTTTCTTTAATAGCAAAAAAGTCCCATCTTCCTTTTTCCTGTGAATACCTTCCTTGTTATATTACAAAAAAGGACTGACCTATGACAGGTGGTCATGGAATTCTCTGGTTTTCCCTAAGTAAATTCCTACTGCAGAAGGAATATTTTAACAAAAATCCCCACAGTAGGTATAAATTAGTATCTATGAACATATAAGCTTGCAAAAATAAATCTGTCAAATTATTCATCAACACACACAACAGAATCAGTGAGAGAGCATGGTTTTCTTAAATTCCCTACTGGATTTTCGAGAGAAATATCAGTTCCAGCATACAATGCATGTAAGTAGTTGTTCTTAAAGCAATTTACATAAATTACTGGTAAGGTAGCTAGAGAAAAAATAGGACTCTTTTGCAATGCCAAATTATTTCCAACAAATAGCTGGAGTTTGTACCTGCACAACAAAAAACTGCAGTAATATGCACAAGCAGCATTTTAACAACATGGGTTAGATTACTTTAACTAAATGTTAAGTTCATGCAAATTCCACTTATCGATTTTGAATAGATTTGTATTTCCATGGAAAAGGATTACAGAAATGAGTAGTTCTTTAGAAATGCAATGAAATGTAGAGACTAAACACCAGGATACTATAATAAAACCAGAGTTTAATGGAGGATGATACGCTTCCTATTCAAATGCTAAAGAAACTTCCCATGAGGACTTCCCGAGCTGCTGAAATGTTACTGCCATATTACTGGAGTTTGGGGTACACGTGTGGTCAGCAATGCCAAGGACATCTGTGTGCCTAGAGCTCTTAACTCACTGTCGGCCTCTTGTTAACTCAGGGCAGGCTTGTAGAGGCCTATACTGTAGATGCTTCCTGCTCATCTAGTTGTGTACAGAGTCAAGACCATATAGGTGCCAAATGTCAGACATTGCACCCAGTCGCTGTTACCCACCGCTAAAGGAGTCAAGAGACTAAGCTGAGATACAGCTGTTCACACCCTCTGTGTCTGGATTTAGGTAAAATGAGTCTCTGCTATTGGACATCTTCCATGGGTGATTTGATGGAGAAAGAGGAGACAAACAATGGCAACGTTCATGGTCCTGCTCCTTACCGCTGGACTGTCCTCCGTTACTTTTCTTTGGTTTGTGTGAAGGAATCATTGCCCTCAGCAACATTACCATTAGACCCAGAGAAAAAGACCTCAAAAGACAAGTACCTAAAGTGGATCCCAATTCCATGCAGAGACACCTAAGTAAGTGTGTGATTCTTGGGCATGCTAAGCACCAGTGGCTCCATGTGCCTCCAGAAGAATGCTGACATATCCAGCTGTGGAAACCTTGTCCTAAACCCATCTGGTCTGTGGAATGAAGAAAAATAAATAATCGTGTAGCCTGTTTATAATGTTTAATACTCTAATTACATCATCTCTATTCCAAGAAATAAATAGCTTCATCTATCACCTAAAGAAAGCTATTAGTGCTATCCCTTTAATAAGCTCTCATCTCATAAAAAAATCTGCCTTCTATTTTTTTTTCCAAGTTACAGTGAAGACTGTTAGCTTTCAGTACCCTGCCAGGCCCTGGGCCTTCCTCAGCAGTTCTTATTTATTTTCCTCATTGAATTCAGTGGGAGTTTTAGGCTGTTCTAAATTAACTGTAAACATTCAGGAAAAAGACCTAGGCAGCATTGTGTATGGCTCAAATGAAGCCATCTGCTCAATGTGCAGCCCTAAGTTAAAAATGAAAATAAAACCAACAGCAACAAAACCAGAGTGTTTTAGGAAGTATTAAGAGATGGAATAGAAGACACTTTAGAGGAGACATTTATCATATGGTCCTATAAATCAATAGTCACCCTTCGGTTTTGATCTTGCTTACTGTCTGTCAGTCTTCTCACAAAACAGAGCAGAAATACAATAATCTGGAAGGACTTGCAGGCAAGCGATCAGAGGCCAGGAAATAATTCCACGTGTGTAAAGATCAGGTGTGTTTATGAGGTAGATGAATAAGAGGTGACATGATATAATCATCATAATATCATTGTAGTGTAAAGCCTATCAGTCAATTACTCCTTATCACTAGGTTACGATGCACGATTGAGGAGACACCCTGTGAAATAAACCTTTAAGATGGTTGGCAAAGCTTCTTCACTGCGTAGATATTCTTTGGATATCCTGGAGAGAAAATACTGTTGAAGTAAATGCTTTGTAAAAATCAAAGAGGATTTAGAAGTGCATATAAATGTTAACACTTCCCACTAATTAGTTGCAATGAAAGTTGATAAGGAACCAACCCACCCTGGCTTTCGGAGGACTCAAACCTCTTGTGCCTGCCGAGCAGCAGGGTGCCAGGATGGCATTTACCATAGCCAGAGGACAGGAAATTTCAAATCCTCTTTGAAAAACAGACCTGTCCAAAAAGAGCAGTTGGTGCAATGTGGTTATCATAAAAACCAGCACATGTGGGCTGGGAGGACAGTTGTCTGGTATGACTATATACAGTAGGGCAGTGTTTAAGCTGGGTAAGTTCTCCTTCACTCCAGAATGAAAATACGTCGGTGGACATTCTGCCAGATCTATGCCTTGAAAACTGTTAAACATCGTGACTGGACATCCCTAAACTCTAAACAACTTGTAGTAAGCTTTCCTGCAGTTAGAAAAAACTACCCACCTTATCAAGGTAAGAGGCATCCCCTCTACAGGGAGTCTTGTCTAGAGCAGTGTTTGCCCTCCCCGCCATTCAAACATCCTTTCCATTGGAGCTGCTATATCACAGAAACCACTTTAGATTCAGTTAAACTGACTGGAGAGGGTGACCACTGCTGCCAAGTGGCCTTTTCTTTGGACTAATGTATTTGGTGGTGCCTCAGGAGATTTCTGTATGACTAGTATACAGGCTGTATTCATGCGAAATACCCTGATAGTCAGCTGGACTACATCTGTAATTCTGTGTCCACACCAGCTTATCCCATGAATAAAGGCTGCTAACAGAAATTATGGTTGGTTTATGTGCTTCAGAAGTTCGTGCTTCTTGATTTGCTTTCTCATGTCTCTATCAAGTAACTAAAATTCAGCCATGACATGATGATATGAGAAGTGACTTCCAGAACATAGATATTTTTCATTCTTGAATGATGTTTTTAGTATGCATTTTTCCTCTGAATCTTATTTTGGGCTTTCGAGTATCACAAAAATATACCCACTATGTTATGTTATAAAGATGTTTTAATTCCGTATTTTGCAGCTCCATGAGAAAGTGTTCTAAGAGGATTTTTTTTATCTATTCATTTCTGCATTCCTGCAAATACAGCGATCTCACTTGCACTGATCCTGTGCAAACACACTTGCTTCATCAGGAGTTAAAAGCTGTCCATATGCCTATTGCCTTGTACCCGAAGTCTGGCTGAGTAGCAAACAGCACAAGAAAAAAACTCTATATTGCAATATCTGTTTCACAGCCATGAACATCTGTCTCTTCTTCAAAAGTAACATAGTGTAATCTGGATATATATTCCCAGAGTGGAACTTTGGTAATTCAGATTAGAAGCAATTCTTGATGTTTTAAGGAGCCTGTTTATTACAAAAACAATTACACAACCCACCAGCACAGTACACAGAGAGGAAGAAGTAGAAGTTTATTTAGCAAGAAGCCTCCTGGCAGATGTCAGCACAACTGGGGCAGCTAAATTGGCTTGTATCAATAACTCTTTCAGCCAGCTTGTAAAAAAATCTTCTGGGTCTAAACCCTGTGCATGTTCAGGCATACCAACCTCCCCGACACTCCGTATGTGCCGTAAACATACAAATTCATCCACTTGTTCTCCAAAGCTTTATTATCTTTCATAACTGCTCTTTATTATCTCTGATCTTCCAAGATCAGAAAAATTTCTATTTCAGTCCTGGTTCCCATTAAGTTCAGCCACTTCTGAACACTGTATTGAATAATCTTTGCATTCCTTGGGCTGAATCACTGCATTGATGGATCTCCAGGTTTTAAATTGTGAGTTTAACATTTTTGCATGTGGAAGGGAATGCTCTGAGCTTCCTGAGTTGGAATAAGGTCTCTAACTTCCCTCCTCCTTTTTCCTGTCCCCTTCTCCATACCCAAGAGTGACAGGTGTAAATCACTGTCTTCATTTCCAGTATAGCTTCATTCAAATTGGTGCGTTATCATTGGATGGTTTATTTCATAGCCATTGACTGGTAAGTGTTGTAGCCAGGAAGGAAGCTTTCCTCTAAACTCTTATTTTTTAAACTCCAGTGATCCTATTTCTAAGTAAATGTAAGCCATAATATCTAATTAAAGAATAATGTGAATATAGGTCAGGTTGCATTTTCAGAAACACTGTAATGTCCAGAGACCATACATCCTGTAGGCAGTACCTTTAAAAAAAGAGAACAACTTGCATCAGAAATTAAAAATAAGAATTTGAAGATAGCGGTTTATTCCCACATTAATGTGCATTGTCTGTTTCAGCACTCATATTCTTCATGAGCAGCCTTTTGATTTAACATTGTTACTAATTAAGTTGATATTAAAAAATACATAAAACCTCATCTTAGCTGTTTGACTCAGGTTTGCTTAAATTGTCTCTTTTCATTTGCTTAAGGTTAATAACATGATAAATATTTGGCAGTCAGGAAAGTAATAATTTAGTACAGAGAAGGCCAAAGCTTTCCTAGATACCATTGCAAATAGCCAATTAGTCTTAAGCACAGTTGCAAAGATGTAGCTGAGAAGAGTTTTGAACTGTTCATTTTGTTCTGCAAGATAATTTTCCCACTATTAAGAACCATAAAATGGCAATTTGTTTACTGAACCTTCTTTTTTAAAAAATTTACTCAAAGTTCCTTTGGATCTCTATTCATCCATAAACCAGCCCTTCATTTTGTGTCAAACCAGGTGTGGCTGCTCACTGTACTAAACAAACAGACATCTCATTTAGCATGGCTTGTTTTCTCACCATAGGCAAAAACATCAAAAATTATGATTAATACTATTTCATATGTTTCAGTTTAAAATTAAGCAGGATAAATTCACTTCTGTTCTTAAGGATTTGCAGCCATAATCTTCTAGCCTCTTAGTTTTCTTCTGCTTGATGCAATTTTTTCAAGATGCCCCTTTCAACTTCAGGTAATCTGTATTACTTAAATACTGTCTTACACACAGTAGGAAAAAGCCTGTCCCAAGATTAAGGGTCTCACTGAAATGTGTGCATACATTAAATACTATTTTCCCTATCTCAGTGACCCAACCAAAGCTATGCCTCAAGGAGGTCACAAAGCTGAGGCAGACAGAGAACACAGGACACAGAAGACACCCAGAAAAACAATTAATTGGAGCTTTTTGTCCTTCATCCTTCTCATACATGATCAAGGGATGGAGAGGACCGACTGCAGTCACTAGGTGGGCTCCTGTGATCTCCACTGATCCTGTGATCAGTGTCTCCAAGACAAAAGTGAGAAGGAGTGAAGGAATACAGTTTGGCTTCCATCAGTACCATGGAAGACACCACAAAGTAGAAGAGTGAGGCATGGCTGCATAGGGACAGAGAGAAAATAATTAAACAGTCTATCATAGGTAAACAACAGCCACAAAAAAAGAGTACTTATACATATCTATATTACATAGAAATCTATCAGTGTGTATTTTATTTTGTACTAAAATTTGACCAATGTCTCTTAGTAGGGTGTCTGTATCCATCTTTAATAGCTTAGGTCCACTCCCATTTTAGGAGTGCTGTGAAGGGTCACACTGGGACTCTGGGTCCTAATTTGGCTACATAAGGAGATGTTAGAGAGCTACACCAAACCCTGCTTGCTTCCACACACCCATCTCACCTCGCGCGCCTCCCCATCTAACTCGTCCCACAGCCACACAGATGAGAGAGGGAAAAGTCCCTTAACAGCGAAGTTGTTCCCCTTGCACATGCACAGGATTAGCCTCTCTGCCAATTTAGCTATTATCTGTCTAATCCTGCTTTTTGAATAATCTTGTTCGTGCCATGTATCTAAGTCCTATCCGAGCCACCTAATCAGGCAAAGGCCAGAACTAGTTCACTCAAGAGATCCAGTTGGAAGCTCTGTGACTGGGAATGAATCTTGGGTGAAAAGATACCCAGCTTCTCCTGGGTTAGCAGATAGTGTGAGTGGAGCCAAGGGAGTGAAGCATCTCTTTATAAAGGCAAACTTTAGGTTTGAATATTGTACCAGGGCTTAGGGGGAATGTGAGGTGGCAAACAAGGTCTAGGGAGAGTTGTGGCAGGTAAACATGGAATAGGCAGGAACCAAAATAATGGATGGGGAGGTTGAGGAGTGGAAGGCCAGAAAATCAGGAGGAAGGTGGGAGATGGGCATAGAAAATTAACATTGGCATTTGCATTGACTAGTTGGAAAAATCCACCTTTTACCTCTTTTTCATGTGCCTTAACAGTGTTAAAGAGAGTGCACTCCATGCTGAAAGCGGGCAGTGCTCGCGGGTGTTCACTTCCCCTGAGGTCCTGATGGACGCTACTCTTGCCTGGTTTGATCAAAAACACATATGTACATTGTACACAAATGTACATTGAAGCCTTTTACTGAGCCTCTAAAGGAAAAGATGAACCCATGGGCTTGACTTCAGTTCAAGCTGCTGAAAACCTCTAGTGAGTTTGTGAGCCATCTTTATTCTAGCACACCTGCCTCCCCGTGAGAACTCAGGAGTACAATAGTTTGCCCTCTCCCCAATCAAGATAGTTTTATCATTAAAATTTCCTCATATCATGAGACATCTGCAGGATTCCTTATGCTTCCAGGCACAGAAGTTATTTCTGAGAACAGAGCACAGCCCTTTGCACTCCTTTGACCGAATTCTGCCAGCCGAGGTCCAGCAGTGTACATGACCAAGCTAGATTTTTGTTACATAAAATAAAGGCTGCCATACTTCTTATTGGACTGCGAGATCAGATTCCCAAGAGCAGTTATAATAGAATCAAGTTACAGTGGCAGTGTGATAAAAAGTATCGCATCGTTACTCTGTCCTTTTTCCCTTATTCATTCACAGATTGAAGTTTCCTGGATTCCTGTCAAAAGAATTATTCTTTTAAGAATAGAAAAGACCGATGTCATCTTTATACAGGTTGGGAATTCATCTTGAGTCGCCCAGAGATGAACAATATCGGCGATAATTGAGCCAAAGGCGTCTGTGGAGTCCACTGAAAACAAAATAGCCTGTGGAACAAAAGGCGGGTAATTCACCAGCGCGCAACTGCTGAATAATCATTTTAACCTTACCAAGGGTCAGGGTGGCAACGAAAATAAATAAAAAATGAATGGATTCAAAGAAAGGAGGAGGGAAAGAGCAACAATGTACTCAGAGGGAACTAGGCAATTTTGAAGAAAAATGTGTGCAGCACAGAAACTGTACAGCTGTTAACAGGAGAGAAAAATCAATTTTACACGATATAAAGGGATACATTTACATCATTATGATTATGTTGGGAAAGGATTAGAATTTCACTTTCTTCAAAGCATTCTTGCAATGCGTCATATGAGTCTTCCTTATCTGATGATCATGATGATGCATAAAGAATAGCACCTCTCAAGCATCACTTTATTCTGTAACAGACCACCTTGTCTCCCTGAGCTCTCTGGCTGCCAGATCGCATGTCTTTGTTTTCCATAGGTAAATTTAATTAAATCAGCAGCACTGGATTTATAATGGTTCACAAACAGTAACTAAAGGGGAAAAAAAAAAAGTGAGGGAGAAGAGTAGAAAATGTGCATGTATTCAGGAGCTCAACAGCATTAGGTAGGAAGATCAATCCTAAAATTGGCATAAGCAAATGATACAGAAGAAATCAAAACCCAGACAGCTGAATTCATGTGCTGGTGTCATAGTAAAAAACAAGTCATTATTTGTTCTGGTTGTGGTTGGGACAGAGTTAATTTTCTTCCTAGTAGCTGGTACAGTGCTGTGTTTTGGATTTAGGATGAGAATAATGTTGATAACACCCTGATGTTTCAGTTGTTGCTAAGTAATGTTTATACTAAGTCAGGGACTTTCCAGTTTCCCATACCCTGCTGGCGAGCAGCTACACAAGAAGCTGGGAGGGAACGTGGCTGTAACAGCTGATCTGAACTAGCCCAAGGGATGTTCTATACCATGGGATGTAATGCTCAGTATATAAACTGGGGGGAGTTGACTGGGGTGGAGGAGGATCGCTGCCTGGGGTCCAGCTGGGCATCAGTCAGAGGGTGGTGAGCAATTGCACTGGCATCACTTGTCTTTCTGGAGTTTTATTTCTCTTTGTTATCTTCTTTTTCATTACTATTATTACTATCATTACCATTATTATTATTTCAATTATTAAACGGTTGTTATCTCAACCCCCAAGTTTTACTTTTTTCCCATTCTCCTCCCCATCCCCCCAGGGGTGTTGGGGGGGAGGGTGAGGAATGAGCAAGCAGCTACATGGCCCTTAGTTGTCAGCTGGGGTTAAACCACGACAGCGTTGTAAAAAATACAAGTGTTTCAGAAATGGGTTAGTTGAACAATGATTTGCTCTTTCTTTATAGTTTTAAAATGTATCTTTCAGATTTGTGTACAAACTATGCTTGCACATGTGCAAGAAAAGGGCTGGCCAGTGCCTGTGAGTACATCTATTCTATCTGCCCAGACTAGAACACTTTTCATTTCACCCAGTGTCAATCCTTTTGACTTCCTAGCCATTTCTCCATCCATGCTTCTCCAGAAGGGAACAGCAACAGCATGAATCTTGCCTCCAGAGCAAATGAATCCAGACCCAGTGAGACTCCAGGAGAGGTGGGAGGTGTAAGCCTCTCCCACCATCCCGCTCCCCGCTTCTCACCTATGTGAATGATTTCTTTAGCACAGGACTTCAGCTTTTACTGAGGAAAGCTCCACAGGAATCAAACAGTTCCATGTTTTATCTGTTGAAACTGCTATTTTAAATTGTATCTGGAGCCATGTAAAAGCAAATGCAACTACAGGCTCAGCTGTAGTCTGCTCTGCAGGGGAAGAAGGTCTACAGGAGTGGAAAGCCATGCTCTCCATCAGCAGCATTTCCCGATGAGTTTCAAATCCTGTCAGTAAGTCAGAAATCAGCCTGGAGGCCATTAACTGCAATGAGCTGTGTATTAAATGAAATGCCTTCACCTCCTGCCCAAACATAGGCAATGGCAACCATTCCTTACCATTTCCACCTCTTTGCTGCCACAAATCTCCACTACTACTATTTTCTCCGGGAGAGATGTTAGCCTTCCTCCTTCCCTTCTTACCCTACCTGATGCAGACACTGCAGAAGTGCAGAGAGAACAGTGCAGAAACAGGCCTGACATTCTGGCTGGGTTTGTACTCTGTCTGAGCATCTGCTGAGCTGGAGGTGGGCTAAGCAAGCTGCAGAGCTGTGCACACGCAGAAGGTCTCAAGGCCCTGTTTCAACTACAGCTTTGTGGCAGACCTGCCTCCTCCCCACATTCTTCCCCACCTCAGATTTTAAGCTTGGGAAAGCTAAGTTTTATTGGACTAAAAACTCACGATGAGCTTTTCGATAGAAAAGCATCATTAAAGGAGATAGAGAAAACAAAATCCTCTGTCTTCCATTCAGTTCCCTGCCTACAACAACCTTGTAAGTGGGCCCTTCATTCCAGCCAGCTCACTAACTGAGAAGGAGAAAGCTCTGCTGAATTTTTTCCACTGCCTCTGACGCATGGCTGTTTGCTTCCCAGTCCTTTCTTCAGCCTCCTGAGCTCTTGAAGACACAAGCTGAGCAGATCTGCTGGACTCCCCTGGTATGCCTATCGTCAGCCTTCCCCTGAATCTCTTAACAGCACTTCAAGAATTTCCCCCAGCAAGTCCACTCAGCTTTTTCAAAGAAAATAAAACCAAATTACAACAAACTCATCAAATACGCAGTTTGCCATGGTTACAGCAACAGTTGAGCCTTGCAGTAGGGCTGAAAGGTTAATTTTGTGAGACCAGAACACAGGCAATAGGTCCTGATGTGCTGCTGATAGTCCTGGCTAAGTGCTTTGTTTAACTGAGATGCACTTTATATATTCAGAATGAGCCCATGTGATTTGTTATTGTACTACTGTAACTTGCAGCAGGCCAACATTTATAGCAGTCAGTGGAGCAATTATAGCTTTAAAGTTTGACACTGAGGCAAAACAGGGATGATAATTACAAATGAGTGATTTTCAGTGTGAAATACTGAAGAAAAGTAATAAATTCTAAGTAAGATTTATATTAAGGCATGTAAGCAAAATAAAGCAGTTAAAAAAGAATTAAAAAGCACGCAGTCTGCACGCAACATATATGCCCTGTATATTAATTCTGCTGTCTTGTACTCTTTGTAGACATTGTAAAAAAAGAGACCTTTTTCCTAAATGTATAACAGGCCAGATAGCTCTACATCACTTCTGTATATCACCCTTCCCTTCCCTTCCCTTCCCTTCCCTTCCCTTCCCTTCCCTTCCCTTCCCCTCCCTTCCCTTCCCTTCCCTTCCCTTCCCTTCCCTTCCCTTCCCTTCCCTTCCCTTCCCTTCCCTTCCCTTCCCTT
>WUAM01000377.1:1133856-1151478 GCA_024336885.1 Actenoides hombroni | reverse complement strand
TCTCTTCTCTTCTCTTCTCTTCTCTTCTCTTCTCTTCTCTTCTCTTCTCTTCTCTTCCCTTCTCTTCTCTCCTCTCCACAAACAAAACCAGCATGTGATGGGGTTTTGTTTCTCTGAGTGCTTTCACTCACCCCCTATTCAGTAATACATCCTGTGAACAGAAAAGTGCAACTTGTAAAGGTAAAAAATAACATGGAAAGAGGCCAATTATTAGAATAATGACAGCAGAAGGCAAATATAAGCTGGGAAAAGTTTACCACAAATTAATGAATTGACATATAAACAGACACAAAAAGTCCATATCTAAACCACTGGCAGAGCTTCAGCTCTATTGTAACACCCTAAACATGAAAACAATAGCACATCAATTTGACCTCATCAATATTTATCAATATCTAAAGGGTGAGTGCCAGGAGGATGGAGCCAGGCTCTTCTCGGTGATACCCGATGATAGGACAAGGGGCAATGGGTGGAAGCCGAGGCAGAGGAAGTTTCATGTAAACATGAGGAGGAATTTTTTCACTGTGAGGGTGACAGAACTGGCCCAGGCTGCCCAGGGGGGTTGTGGAGCCTCCTTCTTTGGAGACATTCAAACCCCCCCTGGATCTGTTCCTGTGTGATCTGCTCTAGGTGATCCTGCTCTGACAGGAGGGTTGGACTAGATGATCTTTCAAGGTCTCTTCCAGCCCCTGACACTCTGTGATTCTGTGATCAATTTGAAGTGCTCAGGAGGACAGTCCTATCTCTGTCTTGCAATGGAGGCACGGGGGCTTTTTTCTGTTTTCTGACACCCTGTTAAGGTCTTGCTGTTTTACTGGGTGCTTTGTTCAGCAGTCAGGTATGGCTCAAGGATTCCTACCCAGTGGGCAAGTTCCAACCTTTGTAGACCATGAATGGCATCTCAGCACAGATTCCTTAGCTGTGGCATAACTTCAGCACCTGAAATCTACTTTTGGCTCTTATTTAGTTAGCCAGGTGGAGTCCAGACAACTAAAACAAGGCAATTCAATGAGTTATCAATAGGACCCCCTGGGAAATGGCCCTTGGGGACAAGGGAGTAGAACAGAGCTGGCAGATCTTTCAGGTTGTTTTCCATAGAGCACAAGAGCTGTCCATCCCCAGGTGTAAGAAATCATGCAAAGAAAGCAAGAGACCAGCAAGGCTGAGTTGAGACCTGCTGGTCAAACTAAAGGGCAAGAAGGAGCTGCACAGTCAATGGAAGCAGCAACAGGTATCCTGGGAAGAGTGCAGAGATGCTGCCTGGCTGTGTAGGGGTGGAGTCAGGAAGTCCAGGGCACAGTTGGAGGTGAACTTGGCAAGGGATGCAAAGAATAACAAGAAGGGCTTCTACAGGTATGTCAATAAGAAAAGGATGGTCAAAGAAAACGTACCTCCCTGTTGAGCAAAATTGGCAACCTGGTAACAACAGACGAGGAGAAGGCTGAAGTACTAAACAACATTTTTGCATCTGTCTTCACTGGCAACCTCTCTCCCCACACCTCCTGAGTCAATGGACTGCAAGACAGAGACCAAGGGAGTAATGTCCTTCCCACTGTAAGAGAAGATCATGTTCATGACAACCTGAAGAACCTGAACATACAGGTTATGGGAGCTGATGAGATGCATCCCAGAGTTCTGAGTGAATTGGCTGATGTAATTGCCAAGCCACTTTCCATGATATTGGAAAAGTCCTGGCAGGCAGGTGAAGTCCCTGGGGACTGGAAAAAAGGGAAACATTGCACCCGTTTTTGAAAAGGGTAGAAAGGAGGACGCCAGGAACTACCAACCTGTCAGCCTCACCTCTGTCTGTGCCTGGAAAGATGATGGAACAGATCCTCCTAGGAGCTATGCTAAGGCATATGGAGGACAGGGAGCTGATTTGAGACAGCCAGCATGGCTTCACCTAGGGCAAGTCCTGTCTGAGCAACCTAGCGGCCTTCTATGATGGAGTGCTTACATCAGTGGACAGAAGAAGAGCTATGGATGTCATCTATCTGGACTTTGGTAAGGCCTTTAACTTGGTCCCCCAAAACATCCTCTTTAAATCAGAGAGATATGGATTTGATGGGTGGTCAGTTTGGTGGATAAGGAATTGATTGGGTGGTCGTATCCAGAGAGTAGTGGTCAATGCCTTAATGTCCAGATGGAGATGGGTGACAAATGGTGTCCCTCAGGGGTCCATGCAAGGACCAGTGCTGTTTAATATCTTCATCAATGACATAGACAGTGGGATTCAGAGCACTCTCAACAAGTCTGTAGATGGCACCAAGCTGAGTGGTGGTGTTGGCACGTCCGAGGGATAGGATGTCATCCAGAGGGACCTAGACAAGTTTGAGAACTGGGCCCATGTGAACCTCATGAGGTTCAAAAGGCAAAGTGTAACATCCTGTACCTGGTTCAGTGTGGTCCCTGGTATCAATACAGGCTGGAGGATGAAGGAATTGGGAGCAACTCAGTGGAGAAGGACCTGGGGCTACTGGTGGATGAAAAGCTGGACATGAGCTGGCAATGTGTGCCCACTGCCTGGAAGGCCAACTGTATCCTGGGCTGCATGAAAGGAAGCATGGCCAGCAGATCAAGGGAGGGGATTCTCTACTCCTCTCCGGTGAGACCCTTCCTGGAGCGCTGCATCCAGTTCTGGAGTCCTCAGCACAAGAAATACATGGACCTGTTGGAGCAAGTCCAGAGGAGGCCACAAAAATGGTCAGAGGGCTGGAGCACCTCTGCTGTGAGACCAGGCCGAGAGAGTTGGGGAAGGAGACCTTACTGTGGCCTTCCAGTACTTAAAGGGGCCTATAAGAAAGATGGGGACAGACTTTTCAGCAGGGCTTATTAAGACAGGACAAGGAGTAATGCTTTTAAAGGGGGTAGATTCAGACTAGGTATAAGCAAGACATGTTTTACACTGAGGGTGATGAGAGCCTGGCCCAGGCTGCCCAGGGAGGTGGTCACTGCCCCCTCACCGGCACCATTGCAGGGGAGGTTGGCCGGGGCTCTGAGCAACCCACTCTAGCTGCAGATGGCCCTGCTCACTGCAGGGGGTTGGAACTGGATGACCTTTAAAGGTCCCTTTCAACCCAAACCATTCTATGATTCTATGATTTGAAGCATTTGAGTGAAACTTTACATTTTAAAATTCTCTATAAAAATCAATGCTAAGAAATCCGTACGAATGTCTCAAGCCTCCAAAGACTTCACCCTAGCAGCAGTCAGGAGCTTTGACTGGCATCCTCAGCCACTGCAGAAGAATGCTAACACTCCAGAAGGCAGAATCCCCTTTGCTATCACAAAAACAGAAGCTTGAAGAGCAGATGACTCTGAGAATTTGGCATAACAACCTTTCAATTCCATATTATTTTAGTGGAGCGTTGCTAGGTTCTGGGTTTTGTTTGCATTTGAATAGTCATCATAATGATTCAAAGTAGGCTTTGAATATTGAAGGATTTTTCTCTAAAATATGAACAATGTCTCTACATTTCACAAGATAGTTTCCTCAAAAGGAGATTGCATTTGAAGTGGGAAGTGAGAAGTGTAATCTCACTGGACTACAGGCAGAGCCAAAGAGGAGTTCTAGGCATTTTTTGTAATATATTATCCTCTCAAAAGAATATATAGTGGAGGTATGTCATTTTAAGAACACGGCAGAAAGTTTAGCCCATTTAAAATGCAACTAATTGACCTTCTGAGAAGAAATATTTAAATGTTTTAACAATGGGAATGAGAAATGCAGACTAAATGCTAAATCTCTTATAATTCCTAAGTCACATCTGCAGAATTTCAGGTTTTGAGAGTGGGTTTTTTTTTAAATTATTGTTCTGGATCTGACAGGATGTGTTCAGGGTAGTGAATTGATAAATTAAACTGTCTATTGACATTTTTTTAGGCAAAAACAGAAGAGAAATTGATTTTCTTAGATGCTGCTATTCTGTAAGATTGAACATCCCCAAAGAGATTTCAAATGGAGCCTGTTGTCTTAGTAATTTGCACACTATGATTTTTTTTTTTCTCTTTTTTTTTTTTTTTCCTTTTTTTTTTTTTTTTTTTTTCCTTGTTTGAAACCTTAGTAAGGAACTGCTCAAACCTTGGGAGTTGCTGGGCATAGCTGTAGGCCCACATGTGCCAAATCTGCCACAGCATGAAGCCTTTAGCTGTCATCCAGCATACTGTGTGTAAGCGATTGGCAAGTCTCTTCTCTCTCTACCTCCCAGGACTTTTGTTATTGAATTGCTAGAGAGTCTATCTCAGCCTAATTGAACTCATTACTTAAGGGACTACTCTGTCTGCACAAGTATTCAGGAAATATTATTCCTGAATAACCATATGTATATTCTCATGCTGGAATGAGAATGAAAACATACCTAGATAAAACATACCTAGATAAAATAATGAATGAACAGGTCCTAAAAGATGTTCTGCCAGCTTCACTGAATCTAGAGAAACTCCTCAGAAAACTTACAGGCAGTGATTCTCTTTTCATATGTGAGAGTTGGTGGACTTCTCCGCATAAGAGGAGTCAAAATCTTAAAGGTAAGAGAGAAAGACACCTCAAAGAGCAGTCCGATAAAGAATTAACTTCAATTACATTAAAAGTTCAGCTGCACAAAGGCATGATGGAAAATGACCTCACTTAAAATCACGTTTCCTTCCCCAGGATAGAAATGTTTGCCCTTGCAGGCTTTGCCAGTCTCCTTGAACTGAGCAGAACAGGAGGGCAGGGGTTTGACCTACCAGCCTGCAACACCTCCCTGGGCAGTTTTGGGATGGGCTCCCACACAAAGCCCAGGCAGCATCTGGGGGCCAAGGGCCCATCCCAGTGTTCACTTTGGGTGTAACTGTCCTTTTTCAAGGGAGTGAAAGGGCTTGAAATGATATGGATGCAATTTCTACTGGGCCAGGTGGCCTCCAGGATGGGCCCGGCTCTGTTACGTACAGTACTGTAGATATAACTTGATTACAGCATGTTTGTTCCAGTATGTACTGTGACTGGTAAGAGAAAAAGCACACTGGAAGATTTAAAGTTTAAGAAAATAGGCAAATTACTTGCTCTGATGAAAGAGGGATGATACAGTCACCGTGGCCATTCGATTTTCCTCATACCAGTGTAAATCAGGAGTGACTGTGTAGAAATTAGAATAATGTCTGCGCTGGGTAAAAGGGGTTGGAATGAGGCCTTTTATAGCTGCTGTTATCGGGATATGCTAAGGGTCATTTTCATTCCTGTTTTGGAGCCTATGATAAGCTTTGGAAATACTAAAATACTACTTTTTTTCTAAGACCATGGAGTAGGGGTAAGCTGGGAATGTACTTGACATATTTACACACACTAACATTAAGCAGACAGTCCTTCTGGTTTCAAGAGTTCCCCCACCTTAACAACTGAACTTTTCAAATTAGAATAAGCATTTCTGGAGCTGATGAGAAAGTGTAAGGAGAAATTGCACCCAGGGACACAATGATTGGCTACCTCCAGATGTTCCTGTTGACTTCAGAGAAGTGAATCCTTGTGAAAAAAATAAAGCTCATAATTATCAGGGAAATGTGTTGTGTTAGGTGTGTGGTATTATGGTTCTGTGTCTTCATTATGCATATTTTAAATATCTGGTGCTAGTGTCTCAAATTTATAGAATCATTTTGGGTGGAACAAACCTTTAAGAGCATCCAGTTCAACTGTTTGGTCTTGTATTCTCTGGTGTCTTTTATCCTGGCACTGTGCCCGTGTCTGTGCTTGACAATGCTATTGCCATGATACCTGTATTGGTTGCTTTTTATGGGGTATATGATCCTTTTATTTTTCTCCCATTTAGCACTGGAGATACAAAGTCAGAAAGAAAAAGCTACTTATTATACTCATTTCATCTCTGCGTTTTATGTGAGTAGTTCCATAGAAATAATAGCAAAGTTTGGTTATTCCTTATTACATTCTGCTTGCCAAATAGAAAACACTGGCCACTAAGTAAGTGTAATTTTGATGCAGGATTTGGGGAAAATTAATAAACTGTTATTTTTAAAAAGTATGGAAAACAAGGATGAGCCCCAAAGGGTCTCCAGATACAAAGGAACTGAGTGGAGCTAGTTATACATGTAACAGGCACAAAGTTGAGGCTAATAAGCTTGAATGCATCAGTATGTGTGTGTGCAGTAATCCCAGCTGAACAAACAGTTTTAAATTCTTCCAAGATTCAGGGTGCTGGATTTTGCTATATTTTACAGTATCTTATAGTCTCAATGAGAGAAATGAATTGGAATTAGGTGGAGATGTGAGTAGGGACAACATGACCTGGTTCCAAAAGTAAAAAAGAAATTAAACTCAACATAATACAAGGAGGGATGTATGCACTGGGCAGATCTAACACGTGAAGAACATGGCCACGTACAGGAAAACAATGAAGCCGGAGAAATGAGCACAGCAGTGCTACTTGGCAGAAGAGAAGCAGAAGAGGCATTATTGCAGAAGAAACACTGTCAAACTGCCTCACGAAGATTGTCGGGGTTGGGGAAGAGGAAAGATGTAGGCTGCAGGGACTAACAACCTTATTTAAACTACCTTCTGTGAGGCTGGAACTGCAGCTATTGCAATAGGGTGCTTGATAACATACGAAAAAAAGTCCTTTCAATATGTACTACTGGTTGGGAAGTGTCATTGGCTTACTTAGGGTATACTGGGGAGCACTGGGCTGCCCAGTGTGAGGGCAAGTACCACAGTGTAGCCCAGCCTGCGGCCAAGTGTTGAAACAGATGTTGCATTCAAGGACACAAGATACATAGCAACTGTTTGAAGATTTAACTGAATTTTCTTTTAAGCACATTTCCAAAATGCACAGGGAACTTGGATCTGCCACCCGTTAGATGCATTAGCTAATATCTTAATACATATCCCTGTTTGGAATGAAATGATGGCAGACTAAAACCTAGCTGAAGTTCTCAATCCTAACTGTGCAGTGATCTAGAAAAGCTCTGCTGGGAAGAGTAATTTAATAGAAAATGGGTAGAAGAAGAGGCAAGTCCCAATGAAGTTTTACCTACAAAATTCTTACCTGAAAAGGTGTGTTCCTCTGTCTGAGGTATCTGTTTACAACTGTTCTTACTAGGAATGTTTAAAAAAGCAAAACCCCAAATTGAACCACCTGTATCAGGCACATTATTCAGACTATGAAGTGACAGAAAGCAAATGGAAATGTGCCCACATCTCCTGATGACCACAACCTTCTATGTGTCCGTTTTATGTGCTGCAGACAACAGGTAACAGCACAGGAATTGCAGCATAGGCGTTCACTTACAGTCTCCACCACCAGCCTACCTTAAAGATATCACATAGGTTAACATATCTATAGGTCCATATGGAGCGTGCATTGTAGCAGAACACATGCCAAGTGTTTGACAGAATTGGTTGAGCCACGAGTGCTAACTGACACAAGAAAGTCAACAACCTACAGACACGTTGGCTGGTAACCAGTATAGGGTGGTGGAGAGATGTCAGTAATTGCCAGAGGGAAAAGAAAAAGAGATTCTTCAGCCTAGATTCACCCATCACTCATACCTTTACTCCACGACATGGAGTGAAATCAGTGAGACTAGCAGCACCGAACACACCTTAAACAAAGCTAAATAAAAAACTTGCCCTTTATTCAAGTAAAAAAAAATAAGAGTATCAATAGAATTAACTGAGCTAATCTATTTAGCGCATGAACAGTTGCTACCAAGGTTGCTCAACACAGTATTGTAAATCAGATAATTCTTACCTGTAAAAAAATATTAAATCTAGTTTCCCATCTGGGAAACATTACTTTCTGTCCAAAACCCAAATGATAGCAAGCATTACCTTTGGAATTATTTATTTATTTTAACATACTTATATACAGTGAGTGACTCATCCTGATATAATACTTTCAACATAATCTAAGTAAAGACTTTTATGACTTACTGAAGGTTTTTAACACATCTGAGACTCAGAAACTTTCCTCACAAGCCTTCATAAATATAATGAATATGTCTTTTGTTGTCATGATTTCCAGGTCTTGTGTCTCTGCTGAGGGCAACCACTATTTAACAATGTTTTGGTTGCATCTGAAATGGATAACACTTGAGTAAAATAGGCAACAGACAGCTTGAAACTAATTCGAAGCAGCTAAAGAAATTTAAAACATACATGTTTATAGATACATGTATATTATATATTGGTGTATAATAATATATACACACACATTTATTTTAATGTTTAGCTTTAATAGTAAAAAGTACAGTAGAATTCCACTGATAGCAAGATTTGATTCTAGATTATCCATAGAAAACTGGTGCACTTTTTCTGAAAATCAATACAAGCTCAAAACAAAATGTGATACCAGCTAATTCTCCGCCGTGGTCTAAAACTGATAATCAATTTGAACATCTGAGTAATTGAATTAAACCCTATAGTAATCATATACTTGATAATGAAATATCTCCATCGGAAAAAGTTACTGAGTAAACTTTTGTATCGATTCCAAGTAGGTGAGTGTACAACATTTAGGATAAGGCCTCTCAGTCCTGACTGGAGCCCGCAGGTACTACTGGAGTACAAATAATAAATAATAGTACATGTACTGTAAACTCTCTAAAATCAGCAATAATACCAAGCATTTGCCATCTTTGAAACACTGTACAAACATAAAACTATTCCTCACAACACCCCTGTGAGGTAGGTACAAAAGTATTACCCAGTCTCCACTGATGGGGCAACTCCTCCCAATACTACAAGGTGCTACCTGACTCTGCAAGGGGGGGATCACTCCCTGATTCCCGGAGGCCCCAGGAGTATGTAATTCTCTAGCAGAATCAGAGTCTAATTAAGGTCTTGCCCACATCTCTAAAATATGTCAGTGGCACAGCCCAGAACTGTTGGCTTTCACATTTGTCACTTTGTCACTTGATTGAGACATTCTCCCTTCTGAAAAAATAAAATACTATACATCGGTGCTGCGACATGCACAAACATTTATTTTTCTTTTCATAAATCTGCTGATAACTTTAATATCTGCAAAGGCATTTCCCTGTGAGTGCCCACCTTGTGTACCAGAGCCATAGCAAGATTCTCACATTTTTCTGGTTTTATGAATAAAAGTTACAGGTTCTCGTATTGGTTTATGGGAAAAAGGACTGATTATTCATAGGATGACACATTAAGGGGCACGGTCAACTTTTTTTTTCCTAGATTCAGCTTTCAGGACCTCCTTTAAAACTGGGATAATCCTGTGGTATGTACTAAAATATACGTATTTGCTTTTCCCTCTTTTTAAAAATAAAGTCCAGATTGGTTTTGCACAGACATTCTTTCAATATATTCTATAGCTAGCCATTGTTTTGATGACCTGTAAAGTAAAGCAAGACATCTGAACCTGAAGCAGTCCCTCTTGCACCAGTATAAACCTGGAGTATCTCCACTGAAGCCCACAGGGTTTCAGTGGTGTAAAAGCAGGTGCAGTGAAGGTAGGATCAGGACTTCCATCCTCCTGATCATCTCTGGCTGCCCTATCCCAGCAACACTACCAAATGTCATGCCTTCATCTGGAGGAAAGAGAGCCAGTGGCATGCTCGTTAGCAAACCCTGTGAGCTACGCACATACCTGATCACATCACTGATGACTTCATCATTCATTACGCTAGTGTTACACAGAGGTGTAAAAAACAGGCAGCTCTTTTGGCTTCTGCAGAATTTGAGAAAAGGGGAAAAAACACGGCATCTTCCAAACAACAGCGTACGTGCAGAGAAAGAAATGAAAGGCAACACAAATACCGCACAAATGCAGCTTCAAAAAACCCAAAATATTTGCCGAGAGAGAAAAGGACCAAATGGGCAGAGGAACAGACAATGTTTTGAGGGCAAATATATATAAAAGGAAAAAAAAAACAAACCAACAAGCGGGCAAAAAAGTAGTTAACATCAATCATTTGTCATAAATGCTCTCTCTCTAACTACTTGTGGAAAAAATCAAAGTGAACAGTTTGAAAGCCTTGCTGGAATGTTGAGGTTGTAAAATAACCCTCCCCTCAAAAACTCCTCATGGGCAATTTTTCTGATTATATAGAGTTCCTACACAGCTCTATTCTTAAAGATCTGTAATTCAGCAGACTTTGACCATTTCTATCTGTGTAGCACACTTTATTATTTAATATCTTCCTATAATAAAAAAAAATAACCCATACATATTTAAAAATAGATGCTATTCTGCTTCCATCTTTTTGGGGGGGGGCAGGAAGGGAAGGCAGATAATTTTCCTCATGTGTTTTGAACAGACCCATTAACTACGAGCACTCCTTTGCTTTCCTTCTCTTTTGCATATCAGGTTTTCTCTCAGCAGGGCTCAGGGCTGTGCGTGCAGGAACACAACACAAACCTATTACTGTTGAGTCACCAGAGGAAACTCATACCTTCTTTGGGTAGGTCCTATAAAACCGAGTATCTTCATAACAAGGCCACTGAAAGACAATTAATACAGAGTTTTCTCTTTTATTTCTCTTTTGTCCTTTTTAAATGCAGCAGGCATTCATCACTGGATTGTAACAGCTTGAAGGTTACTCAAACATACAGCTTCTCTACCTAACTGTAAGAATGTAAAGCCTTTCATTTAAAACAGTGTGAAAAAATAATTTGGTTAAAGTTAGATATGCTCTGATAAATCAGGGTCTTGGGGAAATACAAAAAAAAAAAAAGAAAAAAAAAAGGAGAGACAAAGCCATGGGTTATGTCATTTGGAATGAATGGACGTGAGTTGTCAATTATTTTTTATTTTTTTTTTTTGCATTTTAGAATTTTAACTGCTCCTGATAAATTTGTTCTCAAATTTTATCATGCAGTGTATCATGAGTATTAGGCAGATGTTTAAACAACATGAAAAGGAGGCTTTTTTTGGTAGACAGTACATGGTAAGTGTTCAGAAAGCAGTCAATTTGAAACAGTAGTCCTTCCAAAAGCTGTTCTCCCCCCCCCTGCAAAATGTTGGGCTTTTTTGTTCTACTGTCCTGTGAGAAATGCTCTTGTGATTTATTTTCATTGGAAAACAGACTTTAATAATTCTACCCCTTCGCACTGTTAATATATATTAGAATAGCATTTGAATATAAGGTGTCGACCTTATTCCAGTTCTCAGATGCAACAATTAGAAGTCATTGACACCAATCTACCACAAGTGACCTTAGTCTCATATCTTGCTCTGTTATTAGAATAATCAAGGAACGCAATTCAGAAATAATATTACATCCTGCATTTTATTCAATTCCATATGACAAAAATAGTAACCTAGACTAAGACATCCATTTCAATCAGTAGATGTGTCAAGCCAACAAGATTTAATAATAAAAAATATTGGATCTAGGTAACAATTCCCAGCTGGTTCAGGGAGGCTCCTAGCCCTACATGGTATCACAGTATAAAAATAGTGTCTCTCTTCACCATGCAGAGAGGAATGACCTAACCCTGAATACAAAATGGGGTCAGTCTTACTGTACCATCATCAACCATCTTATTTACAACACTTTACATATTTTTTCTTTTTTTTCTTTTTCTTTTTTTCTTATCTTTTTGTTGTTGTTGTTGTTGTGGCTTTTTTTGTTGTTTTCTTTCTCTTTTTTTTTTTTTTAGCTATACACATCCTTTAGGGAATAGAGATAACACTACATGGTACCAAATACTAACAAAAAGAAAAGTCACACCAAAAATGACACAGATAAATAAAAACATTCAATTGCTGAAATACAGCAATATTAAGCCACCTCAGTTTTCTTATTTTGAATGCTTGGAAACACCCCTAACCACCCACATGCTGTGGCAAAAAACAAACAAACAAACAAAAAAAAGATGTTATATTGTAGAGGTGTCAAAGATATATAATTTTGCTTATATATAGATATATATCTATATATCTCTATCTCATCACTGTAGAAATTGGAGCTGTAGAGTTCATTGTTCATTTCCAGTAGGAACAAACAGCTACTAAGTCTTTGAACCTCTTTTCACTCCATTACATGATGGCAGCAATAGTCCATCCTCTTACAGTAATAGTTTTTGTTGTATAAGAAAGATTGTCCTATTTTTCAGTCTCAACTGAGAAGACCTCTCTGTCTGATTCGTTCTTCAGGGGCATAAAACTCCTTGTGCTGTTACCCAGCTACCCAAAAAGTCCCTCAAGCAATTCTGCTGGACGGAAGTTCATAGTGTCAACTCCACCATGCTTGTAATGCACAAAAATGAGGTAGTACACAAAACATTTACTGTTCAAGTTTTGATCAAGCCCCAGTCTCCTCAGCATCCCCAGCCTAGCTTACGAGTGGAACCACTCCCTTTATTTACTCGGTGTAGTTTAGAAAAAAAAAGAAATGCCATCAACATAAAATGATATTCGATTAATCACACTACATTGTACTTTGGAGCTATCTGAGAAGATAATAAGCAAGAGCTGGAAATAAATACAGAATATTGGTATGTTACTACTGCTCACGCTGCCCAGAAGTTATGATTATGTTCCCGTGTTACTGGGGAGTCAACAGTCGACATCTTTCTCATGGGTACGTGTGAAAGACACAGAACAGGTTACAGCAAAATTAAACCTACACAATGTTCTCCTTCCTCTATCCTAGACTTGTATTAATATCACACTCCTAAGATAAATGTAACAGAATTCTGTCGGGGGTGGTCACGCTTTCAAGTGGGCTTGGTTGGAAAGTTAAATGAATCATTTCCATTTATGAAATGGCAGGCCTCATATTTCCTAAGGATCTGACAGTTCTCTGCGGCTCTTCTGCTTAGTTAATAGAGATCTCTCATTGTTTGACCTTAAAATGAAACAAGAAACTGCAACAGGGTTCTCCTCCTTATTCCTTAAGCCAAAGTACTATTTATAAAATAGTTTACATCTTTGTTCAGTTTCAAATTATAGACAAACCTCCCTAATACAAAATACTAAAAGTGCAATAGTATAAATTAAGAGTTTGCCACCACATTATACAAACATTACCTTTTTATTGTACAGCTTTGATAACATGGAGTATTTACTCACAACTCTTTATAATGTTGTGAATAATTTCTGGTGCTAAGGTTTGTCTGTAACTTGTTTTCCAATCATTCAGCTAAAGTCCACACTACATTTTTATTTTTTTTTTCATTTAATAGAACAACTGTCCACATAGCAGCTACAAATATTTAAATAAAAAAAGGTTTGTTACTGACAGGTACTTGCACATGAAAAGCATGCTATCTTTCCCAATAAAACTTCACAATTTTGCCTGCTTTGAAATAAACCACTTATTTATAGTAAAACAAAACTTGCTTTAAAAAAAAAAATAAAATAAAGGGACAAAAAAAACCAAAAAAACCCAACAAAGAAAGAAAGAAAAAAAAATAAATCACATAGCCAGATGTATTTTGCAGTACAAAAGCTTCATTTAAGTTTGGGGCTAGTATATTGTCTGTTACCCGCATAATCTTAACATTATAAATACTACAGACAAGGATACTGTAATAATACACAGCATTGGGGTACTAAATCACTTATTTAAGATTAAGATTCCTAAAAACATAGTCCAAGTTGCTAACTAATTTGAACAAAACCAGCAAATAAGTGTTGACAGAATGCCGTAACGAAGCCCCCCGTTCCCAGGTGATGTTAGGTTCTGTGAGAAGCAAGCTGGATGTAGGCTAGCCTCGCTCGGTTCCTACTGAAGTGATCCCATCACTCGCTTGGTCGGTTTGCTTTCTGTTAAATTAAAAGGTTTCAAAGTTCTCAGTTAACAGTCAAAACTCACTGTTGAAAGAAGTACCATGCAGATCTTGCAAGACAACTTTTCAGCAGCCACAAAGTTATGTATTTCTGCTATGGGTAAGACTTTAAAGGGAACCTATGCATTTAGGTCAGGAAACTAACGCTTAGCTTCAAAAGCTGTACACGGAACGGGACAAGTGTTGTGTCAAGTAGCGGTCCAACAGTTACTCGGAATGAATGCTTTTAATTTATGCCAATCTCTTTATTATCCTCAATAAATCTGGTGAATGGGCGACTGGCTCCCGTTTCAGAACTTGCTTTGTCCAGACTGACAATGGGAGGGCTGCTGCCCGTGCGAGCTTTGTCCATGCCACCGGTGAGGTTACTTAGAGGCGGGATGGCACCGCCGCCGAGACTTACTGGGAGCTGGGGAATGCCTCCGTTCTGTATGACAGAAATCTCATTGTTCTTCATAGCAAGTCCATTAGTGATAGCCGCAGCGTACTGGTTCCAAAAACTGGGGTCAACGTTCATGGCCCGAGCTGCCAGGTCCTTCTGGAACATCTCGGAGAACTTGAGCGCGTCGCCGCCGAGCAGGGCCATGGGGTTTTCCACCGAGAGGCGGCGGCCGCGGCGAGCAGGGGCGTTATTCCACATGTGGGTTCCCATGTGAACCTGCGGGGCAAACAGGGACAAGAAGCACCCCCAGGTTAGCGCGTTCTGCCGAGCCGGCTGGCCTGAAACCCTGTTACTTACGGTGCTGCTTGCTTTTTAAAAAAAAATGCCTTTTAGTTCACACTGGAAAGAAAAAAATAAATCGATTCCAGCCAAGACACAGTTCTAAGGCCCAGTCAACCTATACAAAAGAAAACTCAGCTCCCTAGTAATTTTTCAACGCGCATTTGTTTCTTCTCAGTGAAAACAAATGCAGCACCACAGGAATAAAGAGAACGTGTCCTCTTAGGTTAGACAATTCCACATGCAAGCTGGAAGTCCTCACATGCTGAAGATTAACACGAGCATTACTTGTACGAGGAAATGAGCCCTTTTTCTGCCCTTCCCTTTTTTACATCTTGTCTACTTTCATAATACTTTATCTCATGTCAGAGGCATTGATTATTTTGCTAAATTTAGTATTTCAGAAAAGGACATTTTAAAATGTATTCCTCAGGCTGTGTCCTGATGGTTAACCAGACTGCAGGAGTGAGAAGTCAGTCAGTCCTGTAGTAACCCACCCTAATTCAGTGGGAAACAGCTTTCTAGTCTGCAATGGCTGCAAAGCAGAATAGAAAATGGAAATCCGAGAGGCACCCGAGCAGAGCAAGCTCTGCGGTTCTGGTTTATAGCAAGGTGATTTTGCACCGATGGTCCACGAGAACTGCAGGAACACGTCACCGGCTGACCGCGTGTGCCACCACGCCTGTCAGGAGCACTACGACCTGCCTGCACGTACAGACAGAAACAGTTTTCCAGTTTGCATCGTGGCTCAGCAGCTTTCCAGTCCCTACATTCGGCACAGTGGAAGCAAAACCACCACCGCTACGCAGCACGCGCTTCCTTGAAGCTCCCTTCTCTCCTGTCTTTGGGACAAACACTTAGCACTAAAACCTGCTGATTTCAAACACAGTGCCTTAGACACCCCCCCCAAGCCTTTACAGTTTTATTTGGCCTCTTACCTTAAGATTCCCCTTTGTGGTAAAAGCTCTACCACAGATTGTGCAACCAAACGGTTTTTCACCGGTATGGGTGCGCTCGTGTATCTGCAGTGCACTTGCTGAGGAGAAGGTCTTCCCGCATGACTGACAGTTGTGCTGCTTGGGAGTCCGGCGAGGGGGGGGTGCCAGCATAGGGGTGATCCCCGGACTCATCACTGTCTGTGGTGCAGCAGGAACCTGGATTCCAGCTGGAAGCGAGGGAACCTCACCCAAAGAGATCGGCTTGCTGTGACCATTCACTTCCATTTTGATCATGGTAGGTGCTGTACTGGTGACCAGGCTAGGAGTACTTTGGCTGGGACCTAGAGTAAAGTTGGGTTCAAATAACTGAGAAGGCAGCTCTTTTAATTTGTGCGTCAGTAAGTGCTGTTTTAAATTACCCATAGTGGAACACCCACGACTGCAGACTGTACAAACAAATGGACGTTCTTTAGTATGGCTGCGGTAGTGAATTTCCAATGCACTCTTACAAGCAAAAGGCTTGCCACAGATATTACAAACAGTACTTTTAAACTTACCACGTTCTCTGTTCAGGAACAGCAGGCTAAAAGGAGCCTCCTCTTTGATGACCGGTCTTCCTGGGTTGGTGGATGTCAGATCTAACGCGCCTCCATTTTCAGTCGCAGGAGGTGGAGTGTCTGGTTTTTCTGTCTTTAATTGTATTTCTTGTGGCTCTTCCTGGTTACTGAGACCTGGGGACTTTGATCTGAAACTTTCACTATTGCTATTTACAGGAGACAAAGCTTGCATGGAGGAAGAAGACTCTGACATTGCGGGGCTGCCTGCACTCTGGCTTTCCAGATCACCCACAGCTGAAGAAGAGTCATTGCTCAAATGGTCACTTTCGCCTGATCCATTTTCTATGGATTTTAAACTGGTCAGCTGCTGACAGTTCATGACAGAATCAATCATTTTCATTTGATTCTCCAAAGCAGCAATACTTGAGATCACAGAAGGTGGCGAAGAAGGACATGACCCAGAGTAAGAGATAAGGGGTTTGGATGAGTCACTCGCCGTGTCCTTTAGCTCGGGGTCCTCTTCCATAGAGTTTTCGTCAATGTCATCATCGAAGTTGCTCAGTGTGTCAACGTTCTTGTCATCATAGGAAAGTTCTGAGTCCATGGCATCCTGGAAGCCCTCTGGTAGCGGCGTGTTTGGAATCTGCCCACCCATATGCATGCGAATGTGCTGCTGAAGAACAACCGCATTTGTGAATTTCTTCTGACAAATGGGACACGAGTGTTGTACTCTAAGTGGTGGTTTCGCTCGATGAACTCCAAAATGTGTTTTTAGATTGCCTTTCGTAGTGAAGGCACGTCCGCAAATTTTGCATTTAAATGGTCTTTCCCCTGTATGTGTTCTGTAATGCATCTTGAGAGCGCTCTGACAACTAAGCACACGGTGACAAATGACGCATTGATTTGGATCTGTCATCTTCTTATCAATGTTCTCCACTAGCTGTTGTAGTTTTGAGGTTTCTGATGTTTGCATAGAGTCTAGCAGACCACCGAAAGGAAACTTTGCCTTAAACTGATCGGACACTGCTGGAAGCACAGGGTTTGGGAGGCTTGTTGCAACGCTGCTGTCTGTAACGGCTGTAGGAATTGAAGATGTGGAAGCTGTGGAAACTTGCCCACCTGCGGAAAGGTCCCCAAGACGCGGGTTTGTGGGAGGCAGAGTGACAGGTTCTGTCTTGGTCAGAGATGAGCCGCCACTCTGAACGGGCTGCGGGGATTCGGCAGAGGCTGGGACGCCCGACTCGGAAGTGTTGAGACTTGGGGACAGAGAAGTGCATTCGCTGGAGGCAGGAGAAGGCCTCTGGGGTGACCTGCTCATAGGAGTGATACTTGGAGAATCTCCATAACTGTTCACACCAGGTATAGTGGGGGGCAGCTGGAGACCGATGGAAGTCGAGACAGTTGGTAAAACGGGTTTGCTGTCTAGCCACGTTGTGACTGGCTTTTCAGGGGGCAGCGACATCCCGTATGGGATTCCAGAGCAAGTGGGCACATTATCGAGGTATTCTGGAACAGGGTAAGGGTTCATCTGAATATGAGGGTATTTCTCTTTATGCCTCTGAAAATGAACTTTTAGGTTGCCCTTTGTGGAAAAGCGGTTTCCACAGATGTTACATTTAAAAGGTCTCTCACCTGTATGCGAGCGGAGGTGAATTTGTA
>WUAM01000377.1:1123856-1128856 GCA_024336885.1 Actenoides hombroni | reverse complement strand
AGAAAGCTAAACTGCTGACACCCACTGCCAGGAGGTATCAATATGGACCTGTTCAGCATTACAAGATAATAACCAGCCTAGTGTACTAATTCACAAGCTCAAAGAAGACGCAGCTTGCCTTTGAAAGATAACTTGTAAAAAAGTGCAAGTGTAATACAGCAGCATGGGTATTTCTCAGATGATCACTGCTCAGCTCTCTTTCCAATTAAATAATTGGCTAGTTTGGTGTTATCTCAGGGGGTCCAGGCCTGCACCCATACGAACCGGGGACCTACACCTCTGTTTCGTATTCCTCCTTCCCTCAACTCCCAAGCCTTAAAAATAATGAGAATACTTTTCAAATGACCAATCCCAGCACATTCATCTCATCATCTGGCTTCAATATTCAAGGACTGCTTTTGAAATATATTTTAGAAAACACTAGAGAGTCATTAGGGGTTTCCCCCCCCCCCCCAGTCAACTTCAAAGTAGACATATAAAGAACCTCACCACAATATTTTCCATTTAGGATAAATTATTTTGACACTTCTTAAGAAATCAAACAAGCACAATCTCTCTCAAAGCTTCACTTTCTTGGACCGGTAAGCAAACAGGTGACACCAGAAGGGACCGAAGTGAAGACTGCTCTGCCAGAGATGCCCGTACATTCCCTGCACAGCACACTGAGGCTGCTACAATGCTTCACAGGCTGTCAGACTATGGGCTCAATCCAACAACTCCCACTCAAACGAGTGGCCTTTACTTACATTAGAAACACCACTGAAATTAATGGGATTGAAAGAGTACGAACTCATCATGCAAACAACAGTCTTTGTGGTCCTGCCCAAACAAGCACTCCAAGGGGCAAAAAAGTAAGACTGAAAATAACGACCGATAAATATTTTTTTAATACATGCATATGGGTACTGGAAAACCAGACATTGCCCCAGCATTTCAAATGAAGCTTTTAACACCTCTTTCAGCAGTACTTATTAATGTGAAAACACTAAGGTACTGTACTTATTGTTGCTTTTGAAGTTTAAGTCCTTACTGACTTCAACGGGGAATAAAGCTTAAAAGCACACGCTTCCACACAAAAGGATATTTTTGTTGTTTGTTAGAACTCCATCGCGTTATCAGTGACAGAAAGCACTGCAAAATTTTATCATTACTCCAGATTGTTCAAAATTTTAAATGTTAAAATATTAATTTAATTTCTTTTGGTTTGTTTTCATTTACAGCATATATCTGTTCCAGGAAAACGCAGTATTTGTCCATGTTTCCTTACGCTTTATAATTTGCTTTCATTTCCCGATACATCGCAATGTGATGAAATCCGTTAAGCACTGAAGAAATTAATCTTTTTTCCTTTTATTTTTCCTGAAAGGAAACAATCATTTTTATTATTACAGTGAGGGTGTAGTGCAGTAAAAATTTTCAAGGACTTCTGGGGAATGAATCGAGCACTTGCTTAATCTTATAGACATGGGCTGAATTTAGCAGTTCTTAGTTACACAAAAGGTGTTGAATGGGAGTTTTGTCAGGCAGTCAGGATCTCAGACACTAATAACCTCTCAGTTATTTTCTTTTTCTCATTAGCAGTCTAACAGCTAACAGACTAATCTGAAGCTGCTACGGGATGCAAGATGAATTACAGCACATAAAGCTTACCCTATGAAAACAGGTGAAAAATTGCAGGCAACATCTCTCAAACGGTACCTGGGGCGAGCTCCTAAGCAGGTCCCAACCTGCAGAGCCGCACTGGCTCCAGCAGAGTGCTGCCACTTTGCATCACTGGGGTCTGACCCTAAAATTAGCCCACCGAAATTCAAACGAAGGTATTTTGAGAAAGTCACTTTCGGATGGTGATAGCTGAAGCTGCTCAGGTGCTCTGCTGGCTCAGTGAGGGGGGCACGAGGGGTTGTTGGGGGGAGGCTTTGCTTTGTAGGGAAAGGGCTGAAAGGTTTCCGCGGGTCCTTCGGTCGCCGTCGGGAACATGTACAGTTGAGAGGAAATTGCCACAGCTTCTGACTGCACGCATGTGGGATTGGTAAACCTGGCTTTACTAGTTCTGAATTTTTATCGCAGGCATCTATGGCTTTCTGCTCTGAGGGGAGAGTCTTTCGCATGATGTGCAAGGGAAAACATAATGAATGGATGCTTCAAAAAATGCTGCCATCTACTTCTGTGAAACAGACTGAAATTAATCATCACCTTCTAGTCAGGTTAATTCTGTAAATGTATGCTGTTTATTAAGTGTCCTCTTTCTAACTGCTAGTTAGTCTAGGACTAACTGCTTCCAGTCTGGAAAAAGCCCCAGCCAACTCCACTGTGTTCCATCTTTGCTCGAGACTCTTTTTATTTTGTCTCAATTTAAATCATTTCTAGTTCTGTACATGTAAATGACCTGAAAAGTACCTTTTCAATTACATTAAATAAGAACCATTACAATCAAATCTTCTCTGACGATTCAGTTTTTTGTTATATTTTGTTGCTCTGTATCATGGAATCATCAAATTGTGTATGATTCATAAGACACCCGGATAAAATCAGGTAAGAGAATCTTCGTTTTCTAGGCTCTCATCCCTTTCAAATTGCTGACACCTTCCTGAGGCATCCAAACAAAAGTGTCTCGTGAAGGAATCCAGCAAATGTGTGAATAAAATATTTTCTGAAGCTTCTTTTTCGTCTATATGAAAAAATACAAATGGAAGCATGGACAAGTGTTGTACAAATTACTATTATTTCTACATTCAGAGTTGCCTAATTGAGACAATATTTTCTAAAGGTAGGAATTTCTTTCAAGAATAAAAACAACCCAACCCACTGATCTTTCAGAAGCAGTGTACAAACTGCGAAGAACTGCATTTGTTAACACCAGCTAAAGATAAAATCTCTGCTAACTAGGAAGACAGATGTATAAAGTGTGCTCACATGCAAATCCAATAATAATTTCAAAGTGCAGCTCACAGCATTTTAGTATATTTAAACAAGCAATATTATAAATAAAACTCTGAGCATAGTGCACTGATGTAGGACAATTAATTACTACTCCTACCATGAGAATACAGAAATTTATTTTTCCCCAAGCACAATTTAAGTAAGAAAATACATTAAAAAAAAACCCAACATAAATTTGTTTTCAAAATTATATTCATTTGGAAACAGTAGCCTTGTAGCAAGGTACTGATCCTCGAGAAGAATAGTATTACTTTTTCCTTAGCTTTATCATCTCTTACAATTGACGGAGCTTTTAAAGAAAGTTTTCTTAAATTGTTAGAACACGTTTATTTTCTTGCAAATTAATTCTTTTTAACTCTTTATGATAGCTTTGAATCCCATAAAGAAAGATGAATTATCACATACTGAGCCCAAGCTGTGAAACAGGAGGAGACAAATAGAGACCCCTACTGTGTTTAACAATGTAGAAGAAATTCCAGACTCAATGGAAAAAATTTCTGTCCTTTTTCTCCGACCACAAAAGCTGTTAGCATGGCTTTGAACAGTGGAGGGCACTCTTGCTATGCAAAACCCGGTACTGACCTGGCACACTCGGTTTGAGCTATTCAGTAGCCTAAATCTCAGAATTTGTTAAGTAACAGCCACCTGTGGCACAGGCACTAACTGTACTCTGTGTAAAACATTCGCAGGTTCTAATCTGCGCAGTGAAGCACTTCGTTATCTCAAACACTGGCGCCTTTCTGCCTGTACGCAGATGTGGAACAGATGTGAGCAGCACAAACTGCTTGGAATATCCGTGCAAGATAGTGTACGAAAATAAAACCCGCGCCATGTTTTTCACCATCATATAAGCAGCTATTTGGTTGCCTCTCATGGCATTTCTGCTTTAACTTCAGGTCGTGTAGGATTTCTGTACAAATATGCTGATGTTTGTAGGGACTAAGTTTATTTGGAATGCATCGAGTTTTATTGGGAATCCTAAAATCAATCAACATCAATGCTTCTAACAGAGCTGATATGAAAGAGACGCTGAAGAAAAACCCAACAAAGCTAAATAAATCAACTAGAAGAACGAAGCAGAACACTAGATTCTGCATAGCTTTCCTATTTTGAAAAGTATATCA
Source organism: Actenoides hombroni (assembly GCA_024336885.1). NCBI lineage: Eukaryota > Metazoa > Chordata > Aves > Coraciiformes > Alcedinidae > Actenoides > Actenoides hombroni. The sequence goes on along the minus strand of WUAM01000377.1, from coordinate 1,124,792 downwards.
TTAACTATGTCTGAAATGATGTAACTCTTAACGGTGCAGAATGAAGCCAGCCACTGCACAGCCACAGAAACACTGGCAAATCTGACAGCGAGAGAACTCAGTGTGAGTACCCGATCCTGCAACTCCTGGGCATCTCAAAACTGAACTTACGAGTACTGGGCTCAACAGCACTACTCCTTTGAGTAAAATTACTCACATGCAGGAGTGCTTGAAAGAGCAAACACGGGGTGATCCGATGCCAGTTGTGCAGTTCGCTTTGCTCGTTTGGTACCCTGCCGTACTGCACAGGACAGCAAAGCACTTAAAGATCTAAACAAATCTGTCAGCTTTCATCATTTCCAGCTTTTGGGACGTTACTACATCGGCAAAATCACAAAATAAAATTATCAGATAGCATCAGTAGAAGTGATCTCCTGAAACACTGAATAGCGAGTTGCTTTTGATTAAGTGAAACAAAAGCACTGTGGCACCTGCAGGGTTAATTAAGCTGCTCAAGATACTGGGCTTCACAAAAGGAAACCTTTTTCCTTCTTTAAGATCTGTAAACACTTGTGCTGAACTAGATGGGCATTTGATAAGCTGTACAGCGTGTAGCAAACTCAGAGGGATCTCTAGTTAACACTCAAATTCAGTGTTAACACTTAACAGAACAGTGGTAAGCTGTGCTGCCAAGGTCAACTGCACAGATGTACTAATTGTATTATGAGCTTGACATCTAGTGGCCACCCCTGGCAGGGCAAAGCAGGCAAAGGTTAAATCAGCAAGCCTTGTCAAAGCACTTCTAACTACCCACCCTCAGGGAGAGTCCTGGGGAAGCCTTCTGGTACTTGCAACCCACCCCCCCCCCCCCGCCCCCCACCCCCCCCCCCCCCCCCCCACTCCCCCCCCCCCTCTCCACCCCCCTCGCCCACCCCCCCCCCCCGCACGCCACACCCA
>WUAM01000377.1:1095726-1109712 GCA_024336885.1 Actenoides hombroni | reverse complement strand
CTGCCGCCGCCAACTTCGCTCGACTTGGCAGATTTCGCCCTGCCGCCCCTCGCCCTCCTCCAGCAGCCTCGGCCCGGGCGGCCGCGGTGCCGCCGCTGCCCACGGGCCTTTCCCCGGGGGAGCCGGGGCGCAGGCGGACGCGCTGCGGAGCTCCCACCCGCGGCAGCGGCGCGGGAAGGGTCACGGAGGTGGCAGCGGTGACACCCGGGGGCTTCAACGCTGGCGGCCGAGATCAAGCGCCTGCCCTTCCCTGTGACCCCTTCTTCCCGCGGCACGGGGGCCGGAGCCCCCCACCCGTGGGAGCAACCACGACAACAATCACTGTCACTGCGCTCCCACCCCTTCTCACAGGGGAGGCTTCGCTCGCTCTATGAGCGGCTCATAATTACACATTTTAAAAGCTTTTTCCTTCCCACTAAGTCCTCAGCACCTTCTCTCTCTGCTCCTCCTCCCCCTGAAGGAGACGATGGAGTTCTCGAAAAAGAACCAAACCCAAAGCAAACAACAGAGGAAAGGGTGTGATAAGCATCAAGATCTGTTGAGGTCTTCGTCGCTGCTCCTCATGGGATCACACAGACACAGACCCCTCCTGATGAGTCCCCCACCCCTAGCACATATCTCAGAAGAATTGTTCACTGACCTTTGCAGTAGATATCGTTAGAGGATGAAATCAGTCAATCAAAAAAAAAAAAAGAAAGAAAAAAGAAGACAGCCTTTTGTCCAGGTTATGACACACGACTTGAAATTAAATATAAAACAGGCATCACAAGTGCACACAGGGGAACAGAGGGTCTTCCTAAGACCTCCGTGCTTTGGGGCATAGAAAGAGGCAAGGTTTCTCAGCAGATGCAGTCTAATGCGTGGCGGTCTCTTCCTAAAACCAGATGATGACAGAAGGAAAAAAATGAAGAAGCGGAAGTGGGCAAGTACATCATGCTGGCTGGTGAGAGAGAGGCAGGAGGGTACTGTCACCTGTAAACTACTGGTACGTAGAAAAAGTTGATCAAGTTATGGTGGTGGTGGTGGTGGTGGTGCCTTTGTTTCAGCAATGCATACCTTTACTATGACCTAATGATACGTGTGCTATTGAACTTCAGAAAATGCATTCATGTTTCCCGTGGTAGGTCTAGGTACAAGAGTTGATGACTAACAAAAGTAATATAGATTAGAATCAATTCCCCTTATCTGGTGACAAAAAATAACATCGTGTCAGCACCGTGTACATCCTATCGTCAAACGACACAATATAATTTGATTAGTTGAATAAATAATCATGTATATCCAGACATATAGGTCACCTACTTACAAATTAGATTACCCTGCTTGGGTACAGGCAGCACCTGATTAGGAAACAGCTTCTCCCTGTGTCACTTTAGCTTTCCCTTTAGAAAGAACGTCTGATATTTTCAAATGCAAGGGGTTTTGGAAGTGCTCATATATTTTGCAAACCCTGTATGTGCTTTCACGCTCGCGTGTAACATTTACGCAGTCTGTGCTAGAGATAGCACCTTTACTGTCAACGCTAGCCGAGTTGTCCCTAATTCTTTGAGTATTGAAATGATAGCCCGCGTGCTGTGATCTGACATAAGGATAGCTGAAATACAATCTTTTTGAAAACTAAGCAGCATACATTTCCATAAATGATTTTGGGTAACCCACTGTGGCTGCACACCCATATAAATAACAGGAACGTGAGAAAGAATGAAGTGTTAGATAAGGGCACATGGAAATATTTAAATTCTGAAGTCCATACTGAGGAAGATCATCAAATATCAAGATAAGTGTGTTTGCTTTTCAATGTAAACCATTATGTCACACGCTGCAGAAACAGGAGAAAGCTCTAAGTATGTGCTAAGGCTCTTGAAGGTTGGGGATTCTGCTGGGTTTTAATCTTTTTGAAAGATACTATTGGCCAGAGGGATCTATGAAAAATTATCTTGGCATTTTACTTTTTTTCACAAGTTGTGAATTTTCACAAATTAACATGCGACACGCTGGGATACATTTTGCTATGAGACGATGTGTGTTAGTTCATCTCGCATAGCCTGGGTTAGAATCACTTGGAGATGTGTAGAGAAACAGAAGAAAGAACAGAAAGCACAGCCTATAATGAACACTAGGTAAAGAAGTGCTATTAAAAGGAAGAAAAAGAGCAGTTTGGGAAAAAAAGATAGGAGATTGAGTCACTTGAGTAGTAAGAGAATAGCGGTAAGGGCAAAAAGGTGAAGCAGAGATGATGGGAAGGGAGATTACATGGCCACAGAGAGAAGAGGCCACTGTGTGTCTGTGGGGAGAAAAGAAGTGTTTTGGAAATGTGAGTTTGCAGAAGTTAGCCAATGAAAAATTGCAGCCTTTATTTTGCGTAAAGAGTTCTGCAAGGGAGGATTCTTAGAAAAGCTTTAGACTGTAAGTAATAGTGCAAGATTCTGGAGGATGTAGGTATATCAAACCTATTTAAAACTTTTCTTCTTTGAATGTAGATTGAAGTATCAGTTTGTTTGAAAAGTTCCTAGGCATAAACTGGTACAAAGGTTAACATCTGAAAGGGCAGTGTTGGTCTCTTCCAACATCTCATTAATCGAAAGCAAAATTAAAAAAAGAAAAAAAAGAATTCTACTCTGACACTTTTCTTTCTAATACCTTCAGCAGCTGATAATAAGTTATATTATTGTATATGTTTTGCATCTATATTTTTATATATATAAAATATATATATGACACAGCTTTTAGTTTGAACTGCTGCTGATGTGGCCATTCAATAGCATTTGATTCCTTTGCTAATGTCCCCTGACATCATGTTCATTCCAGGTAAACCACAGTGCCAGTGGCAGTACTGACTTTCTGAGGTCTTTTCACCACTGAAAAGTATAAAATGGTGGTAATGGTGATAGGGGGAGAGTAGCAGATAAAATTTATAAAGTATCACCTTTGAGTTGCAAGCATTTATTTAAAGAGTGTAATAATGCTCCTAACTCATGATTTTGGCCATTATAGCAAAATCTCTGCCATTACTGTGATCAAAAATCAATTGATCAGTCTCACTGCCTGGCTCTGTCTGCTGACAGGGATGATACTGCAGAAGCTGTTCTAGCCCCCTCTTGGTGAGCATAAAGGAAGAGTTTTATTTCCCAGTTCGGAATTTGTTTCCTGAGTGCACCAACTTTTGCACGCGGGTGTGTGCTTGTGTGTATATGTATATTTAGCAGAGCTGGACATATCCCTATAGATTTGGAAACTATACTTGCACACCTCTATTCTCTCTCTCATGCATACAGGGTTTGATTTCAAAGTAACATCCAGCCATGCACACCTCTTCACAACAGTAATTATCTTAAGGATCTAAGCAGTCGGTTGCAAGTCGGTTGCAACATCTATCCAGTACAGTAGCTATGCTGGGTTTTCTTCTGTCAGCTGCAGAGTGTTATTTATGATTGATTGAAGGAGCCACAAAACCTTTCCCCACAATGGGAGATTTCTGCCTCGAGTATATCTATTTTTGTGTGCTCCTAAAAAAATAAATGCATCCATATAATGTGTCACAAACCCAGTTTTCAAATGCAGAATGTGGTCCTCAGGGACACTGTATTAAAATCACGAGAGCTGTGAATTCAGTCCATTTATTTATAATAAATATTTATTTAATAATTTATTTATAATACATTTGCAAATACTTCATGTGTGATGTTCACAGGCTAGAGAGGAACAGAGACATGCACAAGCACAGGGGAGGTGAAGTGAAAGGCTGCAGGCCAACCACTGGCTGCTTATGGTTAGAAAAAAAAATTTCCACGATGGGCAGGTAGTTTTACAGTCAACATCAACAGTGTTTCTGACATTCCTCTAAAGCACCTGGTTCAGGCCAATGCTACAGACTGATAACAAATAAGCCAGAGAACTCTGCTCTGCCAGCGTGACGATTTGTGTGTCCTGTTTCCTGGGCAAGTGTGGATTACATGTGTATATCTCCGGTGCTTCCTTTCATCTGCTTCCCTGTCTCTGCTTCCATGAGAGAGCAATACCAACAATATTTTCACTTAATAGACCAGCCCCATATAACCCACTGCAAGTTACTCTCTGTGAAATAGCCAGCCTTTTATTTAATTGTGGAGGAGACTAGAATAGGGAGAGGGAAGCTGCACCAGGGAAGGAGGAACAGCTGTGATGACAGTGCTGTCCTGCAAGTCTGTCTGTGTCAAATCCTGCCCGCAATACAATGCTGAGCACTTAACTGCAACCCAAGGTTGTTTGCTGAGCTTCACCGTTTCCCAGAGTGCAGAAAGGGGCCAACACTCTCCTACCTTGCAGGTACTGGACATTAATTCCTGCTGCAAGGTGGGCATTGCCTGAGCATGGACAGTACCATGCTGTGAACCCAGGCACTCCTGTCAGGAGAGGGAGAGCTTGGCTTCTCCATTATCCCCTGCACTGAGCACTAGTAGCAGTCCTCTTATTTTAACAGCAAAGAGCTGATTTATGCAACAGGTTTGCTTCTGAGGGAAAAAAAAACCACCTTCTTGTAAGCCTTGCTGTGGGATACTGATGTGCATGTAAGTCAGGTAGTCTTGTGTTATTTTCATGTACTTCAGATCCATCTGACTTATTTTAATGGTCAAAAATAGGATAGGTGAGGTGGTACCACATAGGTGTTCTACACTGCCTGTTTCATCAGCTGGGTGGTTTGGACCCTACTGTTTTCAGAGACAGATTTTGTGTTTGACACATCATGCTAATATCAGTCATTAGGCACAACCACATGGGATTGGTGCTCCGTAAATACCCATGTGCAAATGGTTTGCAATTGTTGCTGTATAAATACCTACCAGAGACAGCTCTGCAGTGGCTAGGAAAGAAATCAATCAGATTGTCCTCCAAGAAATGCATGGCAGTAGGTAGTGAGAGAATGCTGTACTAGGCTCCTTTGCAGATGCAGGGATGTTGGTTTCAGGCAGAGGTGGCCTCATCTCCAGGACCTAAGCATCCTGCTACTACTGTCAAAGACTCCTGCATCTTTGCCTGGCTTCCAGGTAATGCAGCATCAATGGAGGTACACAATGTGGTTTCGCCACTGGCTTCTCCTGCCCAGTGTGGACAAGACCAGGAAAGAAATCTGCTGGGAAACTTGGTGTTAGATGGCTGAAATAACTACTCTGAGGACTTTTGCCGTGGCCATAGTAAAGTATGGAGTCTGCCCATCCTTAGCCCCATCACTGATGTTCTGCTGTCACTGTTTCACAGTTTGTCCTGTACCCTTTAGCATCTTTCCAAAGTATCTTCAAACTCACATGAAAAGCCTATAGACACAGACTGGCTGCCCTGTGTGGGGGAGTGATTAGAAACCAGGTTGAGATTGTCTCAGTGATGGGATTCTCCAGTTTTGCAATGAGCGTGCAAGCTGAACCCACTCACATTGTCCTGTAATTTGAGGGAGAGGTAGATTCTTCACCTTAACACCATGGATCATGCCTCCAGGTGAATGGAGGTAAGAAAAAAAACAGTGAGTAAAACATTTTGACTTTGTCGATACAGCTTTCCTGAGAAAACTTTCAGTCCAGGCTAGGTGAAGATAGGAGCTCAGCCTTGGGCTGACTTAGAAGACAAGCTCTGAGTGGTTCCTACACAAACTGGACCTTCACTGCTGATGGTGTGTTCATCCAGCCAGTAAACTGTTCTTGGGATGGCTACTCAGGCTGTTAGGAAAGCTGTCTTGAATTCAGGTCCCAAATATGAACTTTAGTCCTTAGAGAGGTGTTGGAGGTTAAGAGGTCCAGTTGTTTCATGTATATAAAGAACAGCAACATCTTAAACATCACTAAGGAAAGGGAATGGTAGGTAGTACAAAAAGCAAGGACCATGATAAGGAAGACCACACCAGCACCCCTCTACTTTGCCACAGTGTTTGCACAGGGCCAAATGTATAATTCTTCTCACAGAATTCAGTAGTCTGACACCCCTAATTATTTGGACCTGCTGCATTCAATGAGAATTGCATCTTGATATAACATATACTCAAATTTGGCTGTTACATCAGATTGGTGTAAGTTACAGTAATTTTGAACATCTGTTGAATCACAATTAAGTATGATTATGTACTTCACCCCCTATAGTAATTTCCTTACCTAATTATATCCAACCACTTTGAATGCGACTATTGAATTTGCCCAGGTATATTTCTGAGTCAGTACTCCTGTAGCACTGCAAATGCTATGATGTTGAGACAGGAAAGTACTTTTTAAATTAAGAGCAATTTACAATATGTTACACTCTCAACATTCAATTAAATAATAAAGATATGAGAATAAAATCCTTTTGCAACTCCAGGGAGCCACTGATGGAATAATCTGCAAATAAGATTAAAAGATTTCAGTACAACTAAGATTGCCTTTCATGACCTTAAATGTCATCCACATCAGATTTAATTCCAAACACTGAATTTTTCCCTTTTCATTACTCAGTCCAGGAGAGAGATCATAATGCTTTATCATGATGTAGAAGATGGGTATTAGTATGTGGATAATGCTTTATTTTCTACAAATACATACTGCTCAATTTATATTTCCATTTCAATAGTAAACCCTTTGCTGTATAATGTATGTAAAGCTCCCACCTGCAAACGTGATTATTCTGCGCTGTTGACATCACATTATTATGCAATCAATACTTTGTCATGACTTGCATATTTTTTAGTTCCGCTGGAAATTTGCTACTTTATAATTCTGACTGAATGAAGAAATCTGCCCTGCTATCGAAGTGCATTTTTGATTAGCAATTAGACATTTACACACGAGGAGCAAATGGAATGAAAGAACTATCCCCCTCCCCTCCATGTATCACCAAGATGATTTAGCCTCAGTGAAACTTTAGTCATGCATAAGAAAGTCTGAAGGGGGGAAGGGGGAGGAAGAATTACTTTTTCACTTGGTAGGAAAGCAACCATTTAATATGAATTAATTTCATAGGGAACCTAATTCTGGGCTCTGCATTGCTGAGCATATTATCTGAAGCGATTTAACAAAGCCCCCTAAGGTATTATTTGAGTTTGGGCTGAAGATCTGATACCAGAGTTTCCAGGTGGACCACCTGACAAAATTGTATTACAAGATAACCATGAATCATAAGAAGGTTTAATCAGATTCTTTTCAAGAAGAGATTCAGAAATCCATTAGAGTCACTGGCAAAACTGATTGCCTTGGGTGTGGTATGTATCTGTATTCTCTTGCGTTCTAGAAAAAATATGCAAACTTAGTCCACCATTATTTATTTCCTGCTTGTACAAGGAAGATTTCAGCTGGAAGCATCAAACCACCCAGCTGAAAAAGCAGCAAGTTTCACAACTCCCCTGCCAGGTATCAGTTACAGAGACCTCTGTTTCTAGTAGATGGGTAGTAAGGCAAAGACATGAAAGGACTTCAGACGTGGCTATTTAGGAGTTAGGCAGTATGGGCAACAGTGCTGCCTGGTATCAATAGAAATCATTTCCCTACCCTTGAGAGCTTAGAATACCTGGGCTTCTAAGGGATCTTTCCTGGCAGGTAAGTCTCCTTCAGAACCACACCTGGGGTTGAATTAGGATGTATCAAACCAGATGTATTTTCACAAAAATGATTTTGCTTTGGTAAATGGGTGTTTTCTGATAAGGCTCCATGCTGTCAGAACATTCTTTACCAGTGATGGTGACCTCGGTTCTTGCACCTGTTTTGTATTCAGATGCCATAGCTTTCATGTGTTCCAAGCATCTAGAAAGCTACTTGCCTATGTTGGATGACAAATACAGACACATTTCTGCCTGATGTGGTTTATGGATCAGCCAGATACATAAGAGTTCCAAAATGCACTAACTGGCATGAATTTAGGCAAGGCAGTAATGAAGTCTGAGTTAGGACTTGGGCTTTCTAGCTGTCTTCTGCAGGTGTTCTCTAATGCCAACACCTCTGTTGATGTAGTACAGCTTTACCAATACTTTCTTTCATGGATCTTATCAAGCCCAGTGACACTATAATACTCCTGAATCTCATCGTCTAGTATTCAAGCAAGAACCAATTAGAAGTAGACTGACCTGACTTGTCTAAAGTAGAATATGTGCTTCTAAATCAGCGTTCAAGGACAGATCTTCATCTGGTGAGAGTCTATGAATAATGTGTATTTGCAGACATTATCTGACCACTTACCAAACTGAACTTCATGAGAACTCTGTGAAATACTTCAGCGTTATTCTCCCCATTGCATTTCAGATGAGATTGAGGCCAGATCTTAAGACCATTTTGTTCCAGTTAGAATTGGTGAGCTCAATCCGTGGGACACACTTTCAGAGATGCTGATGATGCAGAGCCCTTCCTCATACTAAGGCAGACAACACTAGAAGTTGTGTCTCCTGAACTCCAGCCTCAATTGTCACTAAAAGACCACTCTCTTGACACTAATCTGTTCCATTTTGCTCTACCCTAAAGGACCATCCGGAAGCGAAAGTTGGAGAAGGATGTTTGGCACCAAGTACACTGTTACAATAGCATTTTAAGTAGCTTTGTGCACTCCAAATTTGCTTTCACATGCAATTCCAGATATTCTCAATAACTTGTAAATCCTCATGTGTTGGAGCCTCCCTTTGCCTTGCTCTGTTTGGTGAGTGGCACTCATTCCAGCAGCCAGCTATAGAGGCATTGTGACCTGAATTGAGAAACAGGACCTTCTCTGCAGAGGACACACAGCTGTGAATATTTCAAGTTGTTTTCATCAGAACCTTTTGTGTGTTGAGGTCTTTCTCTTTTCTTTGAGTATATGTAGAGCAGAAACACACAACTGGTTTTCAACGACACAGTGCTCAGGCTGTGAAAAATGAAATTTTTAAGAAGGTAACCGCAGTTCACTTGTAAAAGCAAGCGAGCAGAGCTCTTACACATGGTAGTACAGAAGGTCAGCTTAAGACTTCATAGCAATGTGAGAGAGAAAAATTTCATTCTTTACAGGACCCAGCTACAGTCACCATGACTGAAATACAAGTCCTAAGTGGAGAATATTCATCAATTTCCTTAATGAGGACAGTAACGATGCACCATAGCATTGAACCAAAAGTAAATGAGCAGCATTGCAAAGAATACAAAATTTCCCTTTCACGGGAAAATTCAGGATTTCAAGATTTATTTTGCTTCTGAAGCAGAATAAAATCAAATCACTTTAAGTGACATTTTCAAAACAATTTCATCTTACGCCCCAGTCTTTAATCTCAATTTAAAATATAACACAATCTGAAGGAGTAATTTCAAAATGAAAAATGGAGTCACTGTGCTGAAAAGGTTAATGCAGGGTATTTTAACCTTACTGAAGGAGTTGTAATTGTTTTTCAGATTTTGTTGAAGTTGACACTTTCATAGAAGAGCTTTGTTTTCAATCAAGCAGCAGTTTTCCCTTGAAAAAACATTCAGTTGGAAAAGTTCCACTCAAGCTAGCGGACACACGGGAGGTTAGTAGATAAGGAGAACATAATTAGCTACAATAGAAATTTTGTCAGAATGCTGAGGCTAAGAGCTCTCACACACTGGCTAAATACCACTGCACCCCCGAGAAGAGGGCAAGAGACCGGGGCTGTTATTTTGCTCTTCTGAAAGTTTGCTGCTACTGTGCTACAGCAGCGTCCTCCCTGCCCGGTCACACTGGTTCCACACCGTCACAGTGGGGATGAGGAAAGATGACTGCTTACCGAGGTCCTATTTCTGGGAGAGGATTTGCTCACATGCTCCACTTTCAGTGCGTTAGCAGTTGACACTGAGGCCTGGGGGAGGTCTTGCAGGAGGAGCTGGGAGACAGCAGCAGCACTGCTGAATTGCCCGTGTTCTGCTCTCTCGGACTTCTCCTTTCCAAGATGTGATCTCACAAGATCACGCTGAGGATGGGGGGATTACAAAGCATTGATTTCTGCAGTAACAACTTTCTTTTTCTGCTGGCAAACGGAAGACAAAATGAAAAACGTGTCTGCTAGAAATATTATACAAATATAAAAGAAAAAAACAATTTACCCCCAGTTTTTAAGATATTATTATTATTCAGGATTTTCATTCTCTTTTAAATAGGTGTCAGGAAGTGTTGATATGCAGCTCAGCAGAATATTTTGCTAAAACAGGAATCACTGCCTTGAGGCAAACTTTTTAATCTTATTGATTTTACAAGGGCACACACTCATTCCTGGAATGTGAGAAGGATCTTCCTTCCCAATAAAGTGATACATGCCAAGAAGCACCAGAAAGGAGCTGGGGTAGAAGGCAAGTAGTTTCCTCTTATGAGAGAAGCAGCATAGGGAAAACTAATTGGCCCAAATATTACTGCTCAATTTCTCACTCAAACTCATTTAGTTAACAAAGGTCAAAATCCATTTTCATATCAAAAGGGTAGGATGACTTTTTGTTAAGGCAAGTATGGCTCTACTTGTTTCATCATTATTTCTACCAAAACAAAATCTTCATGCTGAAGATTACTGTATTCCGATTAGTTGCAAGGGAACAATCCAACCATTGTGAGAAAATTGTATTTCTGTATTAAACTAGCTGTCTGTGGAGGCCTGGTGTTCATTTTGCTTTGTTTTTAGTGCTGGTATAAAATGGTGCTAAAGATTTACATAGGTTCAAAACTCAGGCACAGCTAGTACAGAAAAAAAAATTCACCAAGGGCTGTTAAACAACAAAACCTTTGGCCTGGGATAATTTGAGCTACAGACTGTTGGAAGATACATTAATATATCAAGAAAGTGTAACAAAATGTTTGTCCAGCCTTCTTTCCTAAATGTTGTTTCCCTCTGAAATTATAGGGCTAAAGCTGCATCTTAAAGGTTAATAGAGTATGTTTTAGTGTGGCTGCAGGAGGCGGTCCCTTGAAACCTGAAGGTACCCAGTTTAGGCAGCCACCGACCTGTTGCTACATCTTTAGCAATGTGTTTTTATGCTGGTGAGGTGTGCATGTAAGAAACAACGGGGTATTGTTCCTTGCCTGCCAAATAGCAGTTGATTGAATACTTGATGCAAGTATGTAGCAGTACGAAGTAAAAAAAACCAAACCAACAAAACCAAAACCAAAACAACAAAAGGAACAAGTTCCTGAAAATGAACTTTCCTAAAAAATGAAATTCCTCATGAATCAAAGCTGAGTAGGGCAGAGGAGCAGTCTGTGTGAACTGGGGCAGCAGTGAATTATTAAAACATGCCAACAGGACTGCATGCAACTCATCACTCTCCTCGACTATAACACGACAAAGATGTCATAGTGAAGCTGAATTAATTGGAGTAGATTTCTTGCATCCTTTCTCTGAGTGGTAAGACTTTGCATCTCATTCAATCAACAGAAACTGATGTACTCAAACTGATGCTTCTCTGTGGCCTTGGCTTTCTTGGCTTCCTAGGATTAAAAATGCACCTAAATTAATGCCCTAAATTAAAAATGCCCTTAAATATTCTAATTTTGCACTGTGTAAAGAGTGTTTTTAGGACTTCCAGGCTGGCCTCATAGCCTCTGAGACAGAAGTGAGCTGATCTTTTCCCTTTTATCTGAATGAATGTATGCAAGAGATACTTGTGGTCCCATCCCGTATTCTCCTTACTGCTCCTGTTTGCCCGAGAAAAGAATCGTACAGCTTCGCTCATCCCCACTGATGCATGAGGTACCTCGGAAGGCATTGATGGAGTCTAAATGCAAAAGAAATCCAATGAAACAGTCTTTCCTCCTTCTCTGTGCAGAGTGATGACTGGAACCAATGAAAAATTAACTGCAGGTGGCTCAAAATCACTGGCAGTTTATTGCCTGCTGATTTCTCATTGGAGCACCTCAGTCTCCTTTCATTTACACACATTTCCTCTTTACCAATGGAAGGGGCACTTAGGAGTAAATAACTTTTCTGTAAATTGGGCCATATGTCTAGTCCTCAAGGGGCCCACGGTTTCAGCCCTTGTCTAGAAATTTCGGAATAAATCCAAATACGACAAACTCTGCACTAGAAGTACTTTACTGTGTATGTGAGAGCTTTTCCCTACAAATGGACTGACTCCTTGAATTTGAAATCCTTTGCTTTTCAGGAAAGTCTCTGATCCAGTGTCTGACAGGAGAAATGTCTCTCCAATCTCAGTCTCAAAAGACTTTCTTACTAGATCTTTTCCTGGAAAGCATGTCCAGCAAAGTGTCACGAGCCATCATTTTTCAGTCTAGCCAACAGTCACCCTTTTCATTAACTTGACTTTCAGTAGATATGTTTTAAGTGAATATGAAGCCCTCCTGTGATAGCTTTAAGTACATATGTAATAATACACATTGCAATATATTTTCAACCCACCAGAGCCATTTCCTCGCCTTTTGTTTCCTTTTATGACCCTGATGTCATTTGGAATAAACTTTAATTGGGTCATTTTGTCATCTGCTGAGCAGCCTCCATTAACAAACCTTTACAGCAGTAAGTGCTGGTAGCAGGATCTCTGTCACAGGCAGTTGCCACTTAGTGAAGTTTCACAAACATATCTTCATTATTTATGCATGCTGTGCTTTATTACTGACACCAGGTGTGAGCCAGGAACACTTCTTTACACACAAGCAGCTAAAGAGGTCAGATGTCAGCGTTAAAGTAATAACGATAAAAAAAAAAACCTGAACAAGAGAGGTGTGTTCTCATCTCACTGTCAGTCCTGTGCCTCCCAAGGCACTGCAGTCATACTCCTGGTTTAGAGTCATGTTTTAAGCGACCGGTTCACCTTGGTGTTATGGGGAGAACACAAACATCCCTGGTTTCCCATGAACACAAAGGTTTGACCTCGAGGTTTGCCATGGTTTAATGTGACCGTGTAAGGAAGTACGTCTTCTTACGTGCAAACAAAAGTATGTGTATTATCCAGTGAGTGAACAAGCACACACTCTTAAGCAGTTTGATTTTACACCATTTCTGGTGCAAAGAGTAGTGGAGCTGTTCCTGGTTTACGCTACTGTGGGGATGATTACTGCCAGGCTCTCAATGCGTGTATGAATATATGTGTAAGGATGAAGAAATGCAATAAAAAATTTCTAACCTATAGGAAATGCTACATACAGAATGACTTTGTTGATCTGGATTAATTCCACTGAAACCAAAGAAATTATGACAGACTTAGATCTGCGTATGTAAATGAATCACGACTATCATGAGTCCCACAAATGTCATTCTGGTTTTGTCAGAGTTGATGGGAAAAATATAAATATATTCCTACAGACTTTGACAGAGGCAAAATCCAGCCTCAGGTTTTAAAACTTAGTAAAACTAATACTTTAGAAATATACACAGGAGTTCTGAATTATCATACTGTAGTCACATAAAAGAATTACAAAATTTAATGAGGGAATCCTTTTTGGGTCATAGCGAATTTGGCACACTAAACACACAGTAAATGTCTACTTTTAATTAAACAGCTTCCCCTTAAAGTTTCTTAATTACTAGTTGATAAAAGTGGGAATTGTAATGATCCTTGAGAAACTGTGGGGAGTGGCTGGAAACAAGCACCTGCATGCAGTTAGTAGGGAGTATTATGGAAAATGGTAGTGAGACTGCAGGAAAGCTTTGCTTTATGCTTAATGTGTTGTTAGAATGATGAATAATGTCATAATTCTCACTAAAACTGGAACATCCTTAAATAGGAGCCTGTTAGAAGCTGTCTTGATGTTACGCTTTAAAAAAGTCCTCTGTCATTTATACAGTCCAAGTTTGGGAAATTGCTTACCAAAAAGAAGGAGTGCAACGTAAAGTATTGCAGCTTCACCAAGTGGCAGTGCAGCTAACATTAGAGAAATAGAAGATTAATAAAACCCCATGAATTTGAAAATTATATTTTAAACTTTCCCACTTGGGACTTTTCCTTTATTGTTGTTGTTTGGTTGGTTGGTTTTGTTTTGTTTATTTCCTTTTTTGTGTGTGTGTGATTGTGAATATTATGATGCTGGATTCATCATTAAAGGACAGACCAGATGGTGAAGGCTCACAGTATAGTCTCATCC